>JAXCHO010000599.1:0-211622 GCA_036630365.1 Acanthiza pusilla | reverse complement strand
TCACCTGCACAAATTTATCAATCCCCAGGGCCCTGTCGAGCTCGGCGAGCTCAGTCTCCTCCTTCCCATTTTCCCCATTTTAACGCCATTTTTTTCCCATTTTAACCCCAAATTTTTGCAAATTTCCCCGAATTTTCCCCGAATTTTCCCCAAATTCTCCCAAATTTCTCCATTTTCTCCCCAAATTCTCTCACCTGCACGAGTTTATCAATCCCCAGCCCCTGTCAAACTCGGTGAGCTCTGTCTCCTCCTTCCCATTTTTCCCCATTTGAACGTCATATTCCCCCTGGTTTTACCCCAAATTTCGCAGTTTTTCCCCAAATTTCACCATTTTTTGCCCAAATTCCCATTTTTACCCCCAAATTCTCTCACCTGCACGACTTTGTCGATCCCCAGGGCTCTGTCGAGCTCGGCGAGCTCCATCTCCTCCTTCCATTTTTCTCCCATTTTAATGCCATTTCCCCCATTTTAATGCCATTTTAACCCCAAATTTCCCCGTTTTTTCCCCAAATTTCGCCATTTTTTACCCAATTCCCCATTTTTTCCCCAAACTCTCACCTGCACGAGTTTGTCAATCCCAAGAGCTCTGTCGAGCTCGGCGAGCTCTGTCTCCTCCTTCCCATTTTTTCCCTCAAATTTCCCCATTTTTTCCCAAATTTTCCGTGTTTTTCCCCCAAATTTCTGCGAATTTCCACATTTTTACCCAAATTCCCCTACTTTTACCCAAATTCTCACCTCCATGCGTTTATCAATCCCCAGAGCTCTGTCAAGCTCAGTGAACTCCGTCTCGTCCTTCCCATTTTTCCCCATTTTCCCCCAATTTAGCGCCATTTCCCCCACTTTAACGCCATTTCCCCCCCATATTTCCCGTTTTTCCCCAGATTTCACCATTTTTTGCCCAAATTCCCCATTTTTACCCCAAATTCTCTCACCTGCACGAGTTTGTCGATCCCCAGGGCTCTGTCGAGCTCGGCGAGCTCCATCTCCTCCTTCCCGTTTTCCCCCCAGATTTCCCCATTTTTTCCCAAATTTCCCCATTTTTTTCCCCCAAATTTCTGCAAATTTCCACATTTTTGCCCAAATTTCCCCAAATTCCCCCAAATTCTCTCACCTGCACGAGTTTGTCAATCCCAAGAGCTCTGTCGAGCTCGGCGAGCTCCGTCTCCTCCTTCCCATTTTCCCCTTTTTTCCCCCATTTTTCTCTGCATTTTTACCATTTTTTCTCCAAATTATCCCATTTTTTTTCCATTTTTCCCCATTTTTGCCCAAATTTCCCCATTTTTACCCCAAATTCTCTCACCTGCACGAGTTTATCAATCCCCAGCCCCTGTCAAACTCGGTGAGCTCTGTCTCCTCCTTCCCATTTTTCCCCATTTGAACGTCATATTCCCTGTTTTTACCCCCAAATTTCGCAGTTTTTCCCCAAATTTCACCATTTTTTCCCAAATTCCCCCATTTTTACCCCAAATTCTCTCACCTGCACGAGTTTGTCGATCCCCAGGGCTCTGTCGAGCTCGGCGAGCTCCATCTCCTCCTTCCATTTTTCTCCCATTTTAATGCCATTTCCCCCATTTTAATGCCATTTTAACCCCAAATTTCCCCGTTTTTCCCCCAAATTTCGCCATTTTTTTACCCAAATTCCCCATTTTTTCCCCAAACTCTCACCTGCACGAGTTTGTCAATCCCAAGAGCTCTGTCGAGCTCGGCGAGCTCTGTCTCCTCCTTCCCGTTTTCCCTCAAATTTCCCCATTTTTTCCCAAATTTTCCCTGTTTTTCCCCCAAATTTCTGCAAATTTCCACATTTTTACCCAAATTCCCTCATTTTTACCCCAAATTCTCTCACCTGCACGAGTTTGTCAATCCCCAGGGCTCTGTCGAGCTCGGCGAGCTCCATCTCCTCCTTCCCATTTTCCCCCTTTTTTCCCCCCCATTTTCCTCTGCATTTTTACCATTTTTTCTCCAAATTATCCCATTTTTTTTCCATTTTTCCCCATTTTTGCCCAAATTCCCCCATTTTTACCCCAAATTCTCTCACCTGCACGAGTTTATCAATCCCCAGCCCCTGTCAAACTCGGTGAGCTCTGTCTCCTCCTTCCCATTTTTCCCCATTTGAACGCCATATTCCCCTGTTTTACCCCAAATTTTGCAGTTTTTCCCCAAATTTCGCCATTTTTTACCCAAATTCCCCATTTTTACCCCAAATTCTCTCACCTGCACGAGTTTATCAATCCCCAGGGCTCTGTCGAGCTCGGTGAGCTCCGTCTCCTCCTTCCATTTTTCTCCCATTTTAACGCCATTTTCCCCCCATATTTCCCCATTTTTTCCCCAAATTTCACTATTTTTTGCCCAAATTCCCCCATTTTTACCCCAAATTCTCTCACCTGCACGAGTTTATCAATCCCCAAAGCTCTGCTGAGCTCGCCGAGCTCTGTCTCCTCCTTTCCGTTTTTTCCCCGTTTTACTGCCATTTTCCCCATTTTCCCCCCAAATTTTCCCCGTTTTTCCCCCAAGTTTCACAATATTTTTCCCCATTTTTCCCCAATTTTCCCATTTTTACCCCAAATTCTCTCACCTGCACGAGTTTGTCAATCCCCAGGGCTCTGTCGAGCTCGGCGAGCTCCATCTCCTCCTTCCCATTTTCCCCTTTTTTCCCCCATTTTTCTCTGCATTTTTACCATTTTTTCTCCAAATTATCCCATTTTTTTTCCATTTTTCCCCATTTTTGCCCAAATTCCCCATTTTTACCCCAAATTCTCACCTGCAAATTTATCAATCCCCAGGGCCCTGTCGAGCTCGGCGAACTCCATCTCCTCCTTCCCATTTTTCCCATTTTTCCCATTTTAATGCCATTTTTTTCCCATTTTAACCCCAATTTTTTGCACATTTCCCCGATTTTTTCCCCGAATTTTCCCCAAATTCTCCCAAATTGCTCCATTTTCTCCCCAAATTCTCTCACCTGCACGAGTTTGTCAATCCCCAGGGCCCTGTCGAGCTCGGCGAGCTCCATCTCCTCCTTCCCATTTTCCCCCTCAGATTTCCCCATTTTTCCCAAATTTTCCCCGTTTTTTTTCCCCAAATTTCTGCAAATTTCCACATTTTTGCCCAAATTCCCCCATTTTTACCCCAAATTCTCTCACCTGCACGAGTTTGTCGATGCCCAGGGCTCTGTCGAGCTCGGCAAGCTCCGTCTCCTCCTTCCCATTTTCCCCTTTTTTCCCCCATTTTCCTCTGCATTTTTACCATTTTTTCTCCAAATTATCCCATTTTTTTTCCATTTTTCCCATTTTTGCCCAAATTCCCCCATTTTTACCCCAAATTCTCACCTGCACAAATTTATCAATCCCAGGGCCCTGTCGAGCTCGGCGAGCTCGGTCTCCTCCTTCCCATTTTTCCCATTTTAACGCCATTTTTTTCCCATTTTAACCCCAAATTTTTGCAAATTTCCCCGATTTTTCCCCAAATTTCACCATTTTTGCCCAAATTCCCCCATTTTTACCCCAAATTCTCTCACCTGCACGACTTTGTCGATCCCCAGGGCTCTGTCAAGCTCGGCGAGCTCCGTCTCCTCCTTCCATTTTTCTCCCATTTTAATGCCATTTTAACCCCAAATTTCCCCGTTTTTCCCCCAAATTTCGCCATTTTTTGCCCAAATTCCCCATTTTTTCCCCAAACTCTCACCTGCACGAGTTTGTCAATCCCAAGAGCTCTGGCGAGCTCGGCGAGCTCTGTCTCCTCCTTCCCATTTTTTCCCTCAAATTTCCCCATTTTTTCCCAAATTTTCCGTGTTTTTCCCCCAAATTTCTGCGAATTTCCACATTTTTACCCAAATTCCCCTACTTTTACCCCAAATTCTCACCTCCATGCGTTTATCAATCCCCAGAGCTCTGTCAAGCTCAGTGAACTCCGTCTCGTCCTTCCCATTTTTTCCCCATTTTCCCCCAATTTAGCGCCATTTCCCCCATTTTAACGCCATTTCCCCCCCATATTTCCCCGTTTTTCCCCAAATTTCACGATTTTTTGCCCAAATTCCCCCATTTTTACCCCAAATTCTCTCACCTGCACGAGTTTGTCGATCCCCAGGGCCCTGTCGAGCTCGGCAAGCTCCATCTCCTCCTTCCCGCTTTCCCCCCAGATTTCCCATTTTTTCCCAAATTTTCCCCGTTTTTTTTCCCCAAATTTCTGCAAATTTCACAATTTTTTGCCCAAATTCCCCCATTTTTACCCCAAATTCTCTCACCTGCACGAGTTTTTCAATCCCCAGGGCTCTGTCGAGCTCAGCGAGCTCTGTCTCCTCCTTCCCATTTTTTCCCTCAAATTTCCCCATTTTTTCCCAAATTTTCCGTGTTTTTCCCCCAAATTTCTGCGAATTTCCACATTTTTACCCAAATTCCCCTACTTTTACCCCAAATTCTCACCTCCATGCGTTTATCAATCCCCAGAGCTCTGCCAAGCTCAGTGAACTCCGTCTCGTCCTTCCCATTTTTTCCCCATTTTCCCCCAATTTAGCGCCATTTCCCCATTTTAACGCCATTTCCCCCCATATTTCCCGTTTTTCCCCAAATTTCACGATTTTTTGCCCAAATTCCCCCATTTTTACCCCAAATTCTCTCACCTGCACGAGTTTGTCAATCCCCAGGGCTCTGTCGAGCTCGGTGAGCTCCATCTCCTCCTTCCCATTTTCCCCTTTATTCCCCCCATTTTTCTCTGCATTTTTACCATTTTTTCTCCAAATTATCCCATTTTTTTCCCATTTTTCCCCATTTTTGCTCAAATTCCCCCATTTTTACCCCAAATTCTCTCACCTGCACGAGTTTGTCGATGCCCAGGCCCTGTCGAGCTCGGCGAGCTCCGTCTCCTCCTTCCATTTTTCTCCCATTTTAATGCCATTTTAACCCCAAATTTCCCCGTTTTTCCCCCAAATTTCGCCATTTTTTACCCAAATTCCCCATTTTTTCCCCAAACTCTCACCTGCACGAGTTTGTCAATCCCAAGAGCTCTGTCGAGCTCGGCGAGCTCTGTCTCCTCCTTCCCATTTTTTCCCTCAAATTTCCCCATTTTTTCCCAAATTTTCCGTGCTTTTCCCCCAAATTTCTGCGAATTTCCACATTTTTACCCAAATTCCCTCATTTTTACCCCAAATTCTCTCACCTGCACGAGTTTGTCAATCCCCAGGGCTCTGTCGAGCTCGGCGAGCTCTGTCTCCTCCTTCCATTTTTCTCCCATTTTAATGCCATTTTCCCCCCATATTTCCCCATTTTCCCCAAATTTCACTATTTTTTTCCCAAATTCCCCCGTTTTCACCCCAAATTCTCTCACCTGCACGAGTTTGTCGATCCCCAGGGCTCTGTCGAGCTTGGTGAGCTCCACCCTCGTCCTTCCCATTTTTTCCCCCCAATTTCCTCCAATTTCCCCCAATTTTTTGCCCAAATTTTCCCCAAATTCCTCCAAATTTCACCATTTTTGCCCAAATTCCCCCATTTTCACCCCAAATTCTCTCACCTGCACGAGTTTATCAATCCCCAAAGCTCTGCTGAGCTCGCCGAGCTCTGTCTCCTCCTTTCCGTTTTTTCCCCGTTTTACTGCCATTTTCCCCATTTTTTCCCCCAAATTTTCCCCATTTTTCCCCCAAATTTCACAGTATTTTTCCCCATTTTTCCCCAATTTTCCCATCTTTACCCCAAATTTTCTCACCTGCACGAGTTTCTCATTCCCCAGGGCTCTGTCGAGCTTGGAGAGCTCCATCTCCTCGTTCCCATTTTCCCCTTTTTCCCCCAATTTTTCTCTTCATTTTTACCATTTTTTCTCCAAATTATCCCTTTTTTTTTTCCATTTTTCCCCATTTTTGCCCAAATTCCCCCATTTTTACCCCAAATTCTCACCTGCACAAATTTATCAATCCCCAGGGCCCTGTCGAGCTCGGCGAGCTCCGTCTCCTCCTTCCCATTTTTCCCATTTTTCCCATTTTAACGCCATTTTTTCCCATTTTAACTCCAATTTTTTGCAAATTTCCCCGATTTTTCCCCGAATTTTCCCCAAATTCTCCCAAATTTCTCCATTTTCTCCCCAAATCCTCTCACCTGCACGAGTTTATCAATCCCCAGCCCCTGTCAAACTCGGTGAGCTCTGTCTCCCCCTTCCCATTTTTCCCCATTTGAACGCCATATTCCCTGTTTTTACCCCAAATTTCGCAGTTTTTCCCCAAATTTCACAATTTTTTCCCAAATTACCCAATTTTTACCCCAAATTCTCTCACCTGCACGAGTTTGTCGATCCCCAGGGCTCTGTCGAGCTCGGCGAGCTCCGTCTCCTCCTTCCATTTTTCTCCCATTTTAATGCCATTTCCCCCATTTTAATGCCATTTTAACCCCAAATTTCCCCGTTTTTCCCCCAAATTTCGCCATTTTTTACCCAAATTCCCCATTTTTTCCCCAAACTCTCACCTGCACGAGTTTGTCAATCCCAAGAGCTCTGTCAAGCTCGGCGAGCTCTGTCTCCTCCTTCCCATTTTTTCCCTCAAATTTCCCCATTTTTTCCCAAATTTTCCCTGTTTTTCCCCCAAATTTCTGCGAATTTCCACATTTTTACCCAAATTCCCCTACTTTTACCCCAAATTCTCACCTCCATGCGTTTATCAATCCCCAGAGCTCTGTCAAGCTCAGCGAACTCCGTCTCGTCCTTCCCATTTTTTCCCCATTTTCCCCCAATTTAGCGCCATTTCCCCCATTTTAATGCCATTTCCCCCCCATATTTCCCCGTTTTTCCCCAAATTTCACAATTTTTTGCCCAAACTCCCCCATTTTCACCCCAAATTCTCTCACCTGCACGAGTTTATCAATCCCCAGGGCCCTGTCGAGCTCGGCGAGCTCCGTCTCGTCCTTGCCGCTCAGGAAGCTCACGAGTTGCTCCAGCAGAGCCTTCTCGTCGTTCCTGCCCTCGGCCGTCGTGGGAGGACACAGGAGATCGTCCAGCTGGGAATTCAGACACGGTCTGGGGGGAAAAATGGGGAAATTGGGAAAATTCCCATTAAAAATGTGTGATTTTGGGGAAAAATTCGAGTTTTAAACACGAGAATTGGGGAAAAAGGGGGATGGGAATGGGGGAATTGGGATTTCTGAGTCGTGGGGGACACAGGAGATTGTCCAGCTGGGAATTGAGACATTGCCTGGGGAAAATGGGGAAAAAATGGGGAAAATGGGAAAATTCCCGGTGAGAAATGTGCCATTTTGGGGAAAAACTCGAGTTTAAAACACGAGAATTGGGGGAAAATGTGGCTGGGAATTAATTTTTTTAATTCTGGAGTCTTGGGGGACACAGGAGATCGTCCAGCTGGGAATTCAGACATTGCCTGGGGGAAAAAAATGGGGAAATTGGGAAAATTCCCGGGGAAAAATGTGCAATTTTGGGAAAATTCCTGTTGAGAAATTTGTAATTATGGGGAAAAATTCCAGTTTTAAAGTGTGGGAATATGAGGAAAACTTGGCTGGGAATTAATTTTTTAATTCTGCAGTCCTGGGGGACACAGAGATCGTCCAGCTGGGAATTCAGACTCGGTCTGGGGGAAAAAATGGGGAAAACGGGAAAATTCCCATTAAAAATGTGTCATTTTGGGAAAGATTCCCGTTGAAAAATCTGCAGTTTTGGGGAAAAACCACAAGAATTGGGGGAAAATGTGGCTGAGAATTAATTTTTTTAATTCTGGAGTCTTGGGGGACACAGGAGATCGTCCAGCTGGGAATTGAGGCATGGTCTGGGGGGAAAAATGGGGAAAATGGGAAAATTCCCATTAAAAATGTGTGATTTTGGGAAAAATTCCCATTGAAAAATCTGCAATTTTGGGAAAAAACCACAAGAATTGGGGGAAAATGTGGCTGGGAATGATTTTTTTTTAATTCTGGAGTCATGGGGGACACAGGAGATTGTCCAGCTGGGAATTGAGACATGGTCTGGGGGAAAAATGGGGAAATTGGGAAAATTCCCATTAAAAATGTGTGATTTTGGGAAAAATTCCAGTTGAAAAATCTGCAGTTTTGGGGAAAAACCACAAGAATTGGGGGAAAATGTGGCTGGGAATTAATTTTTTTAATTCTGGAGTCTTGGGGGACACAGGAGATCGTCCAGCTGGGAATTGAGACATGGTCTGGGGGAAAAATGGAGAAAATGGGAAAATTCCCATTAAAAATGTGCAATTTTGGGGAAAAATTCCAGTTTAAAACATGAGAATTGGGGAAAAACGCAGCTGGGAGTGAATTTTTGGCATTCCAGAGTAGTGGGGGACACAGGAGATCGTCCAGCTGGGAATTCAGACACGGTCTGGGGGGAAAAATGGGGAAAAAATCGGGGAAATTCCCATTAAAAATGTGTGATTTTGGGAAAAAAATCCCATTGAAAAATATGGGAAAATGGGAAACTCCCACTGGAAGATATGGGAAAATGAGAAAAATTTCCCACTGATAAACGTGGGAAAATGGGAAAAATTCCCATTGAAAAATAAGGGAAAATGGAAAAATTCCCGGTGAAAAATGTGCAATTTTGGGAAAAAATCCCAGTTTAAAACACAAGAATTGGGGAAAAATGGGGACAGGAATGAGTTTTTGGCATTCCGGAGTCGTGGGGGACACAGGAGATCGTCCAGCTGGGAATTCAGACTCGGTCTGGGGAAAAAATGGGGAAATTGGGAAAATTCCCATTAAAAATGTGTGATTTTGGGAAAAATTCCAGTTTTAAAGTGTGGGAACATGAGGAAAATGTGGCTGGGAATTAATTTTTGTAATTCCAGAGTTGTGGAGGGACACATGAGATCATCCAGCTGGGAATTCAGACATTGCCTGGGGGAAAAAAATGGGGAAATTGGGAAAATTCCTGGTGAAAAATGTGCAATTTGGGGAAAAATTCCTGTTGAGAAATTTGTAATTACGGGGAAAATTCCAGTTTTAAAGTGTGGGAATATGAGGAAAACTTGGCTGGGAATTAATTTTTTTACTTCTGCAGTCCTGGGGGACACAGAGATCGTCCAGCTGGGAACTGAGACACGGTCTGGGGGAAAAAACGGGGAAAATGGGAAAATTCCCATTAAAAATGTGTGATTTGGGGAAAAATTCCCGTTGAAAAATCTGCAGTTTTGGGAAAAAACCACAAGAATTGGGGGAAAATGTGGCTGGGAATTAATTTTTTTAATTCTGGAGTCATGGGGGACACAGGAGATCGTCCAGCTGGGAATTGAGACACGGTCTGGGGGAAAAAACGGGGAAAACGGGAAAATTCCCATTTAAAATGTGTGATTTTGGGAAAAATTCCCATTGAAAAATCTGCAGTTTTGAGAAAAAACCACAAGAATTGGGGGAAAATGTGGCTGGGAATTAGTTTTTTTAATTCTAGAGTCTTGGGGGACACAGGAGATCGTCCAGCTGGGAACTGAGACATGGTCTGGGGGAAAAAATGGGGAAAATGGGAAAATTCCCATTAAAAATGTGTGATTTTGGGAAAAAAATCCCGTTGAAAAATATGGGAAAATGGAAAAAAATCACATTGAAAAATATGGGAAAATGGGAAATTCCCACTGGAAGATATGGGAAAATGAGAAAAATTTCCCACTGATAAAAATGGGAAAATGGGAAAAATTCCCATTGAAAAATAAGGGAAAATGGAAAAATTCCCGGTGAAAAATGTGCAATTTTGGGAAAAAATCCCAGTTTAAAACACAAGAATTGGGGAAAAATGGGGACAGGAATGAGTTTTTGGCATTCCGGAGTCGTGGGGGACACAGGAGATCGTCCAGCTGGGAATTCAGACACGGTCTGGGGGAAAAATGGGGAAAAAATCGGGGAAATTCCCATTAAAAATGTGCGAAAATGGGAAAAAATCCTGGTGTAAAATGTGGGAATATGGGGAAAACGCAGCTGGGAAAAATTCCCGCTTGAAAAGAGAGGAATATGGGAAAAATGGAGCCTGGAAGGGGTGAAAAAACTGGGGGAAAAAGGGGGGAAATGAAGGAGAAAATGGGGCGAAAAATGGGGAAAAATATGGGAGAAAATGGGGGGAAAATGGGGAAAAAGGGGGGGAAAAAAAGGGGAGAAATTGGGAAATTCCAATGTGGTAATTCCCAATGGGAGAATCCCAATGGGAAAATCTCAGTGTGATATTTCCAATGGGATAATTCCTAACGGGGAAATTCCCAATGGGAGAATTCCAGTGAGAAAATTCAAATGAGAAAATCCCAATGGCAAACTGCCAATGAGAAAATCCTAATGGGATAATCCCAATGGGATAATTCCAACGGAAATATCCCAATGGGAAAATTCCCAATGGGAGAATTCCAATGGCAAAATCCCCATGGGATAATCCCAATGGGGTAATCCCAATGGGGTAATCCCAATGGGAAAATCCCAGTGGGAGAATTCAAATCGGAAAATCCCAATGGGAGAATTCCCAATGGAATAATTCCCAATGGGAAAATCCCAATTAGACAATTCCAACGAGAAAATTCCAATGGGATAACCCCAATGGGATAACCCCAATGGGAGAATTCAAATCGGATAATTCCAATGCAATAACTCCAAAGGGATGATTCCCATGGTGAAGTTCCAATGCAAAAATCCCAATGCGAAAATTCCCAATGGGATAACCCCAGTGGTACAATTCTCAATAGGAAAATCCCCAATGGGAAAATTCCAATGGGAGAATTCCAACGGCGGAATTCCTAAAGGAAAAATCCCAACGGGGTAATTCCCAATGGGAAAATTCCAATGGGAAAATCCCCATGGGGGAATTCCCAATTGGATAATCCAATGCAAGAATTTCAATCTGAGAATTCCCAATGGAAAATTCCAGTGGGAAAATCCCAATGGGGGAATTCAAATCGGAAAATCCCAGTGGGATAATCCAATGGGAAAACTCCAATGGGATAATTCCCAATGGGATAATTACAACGGGAGAACTTCTAAAGGGAAAATTCCCAATGGGAGAATTCCCAATGGGATAACCCCAACAGGAAAACTCCAATGGGAAAATCCCAATGGGATGAACCTAATGGGAGAATTCAAATTGGAAAACTCCAATGGGAAAATCCCAATGGAAAATTTTCAATGGGTAAATTCCAATGGGAAAATTCCCAAAGCAAAAATTCCCAATGGGAAAATTCCAATGGGAAAATCCCAATAGGAAAATCCCAATATGAGAATTCCCAATGGGATAATTCCCAGTGGCAGTATTCAAACGGGAAAATCCCAATGAGAAAATTCAAAGGGGGGAATTCCCAATGGAATAATTCCAAAGGAATCATTCCAATGGGAAAATCCCAATGGGATAACTCCAATGGAAAATCCCAGTGGGATAATCCTAAGGGAGAATTCCCAAAGAGAAAATCCCAATGGGAGAATTCCAATGGGAAAATCCCAATGGGAAAATTCCAATGGGAAAATCCCAATGGGATAATCCAATGCAAGAATTCCAAAGGGACAATTCCCATGGGAAAATCACAGTGGGAGAATTCCAATGGGAGAATTCCAATGGGAGAATTCCAATAGGATAATTTCCAATGGGATAATGCAATACAAGAATTCCAATGTGATAATTCCCAATGGGAGAATTCCAATGAGAAAATCTCAATAGGAAAATCCCAATGGGAAAACTCCCAATGGGAAAATTCCCAATGGGAAAATTCCAATGGGATAATCCCAATGGGAAATTTCCCAATGGGAAAACACAATGGGATAGTCCCAATGGAATAATTCCCAACGGGACAATTCTAATGGGGGAATCCTAAGGGGAAAATCCCAATGGAATAATCCCAATGGGATAACTCTAATGGGAAAACTCCCCATGGGATAATCCTAATGGAGAATTCCCAAAGAGAAAATCCCAATGGGAGAATTCCAATGGGAAAACCACAATGGGAAAATTCCAATGGGATAATCCCAATGGAATAATTCCCATTTGATAATTCCAATGAGAAAATTGGAAAATTCCAATGGGATAATCCAATAGGATAATTCCTATTTGATAATTCCCATGGAAAAAGTGCCAACGAGAAAATCCCAATGGGAAAATCCCAATTGGAAAATCCCAATGAGAAAATTCGAATGGGGGAATTCCCAATGGGATAATTCCAAAGGGATCATTCCAATGGGAAATCCCAATGGGATAATCCTAAGGGAGAATTCCCAAAGAGAAAATCCCAATGGGATAATTCCAAAGGGAAAATTCCCAATGGGAGAATTCCCCATGGGATAACTCCCAAAGGGAAAATTCCAATGGGATAATCCCAATGGGAAAATCACAATGGGAGAATTCCAACGGGAAAATCCTAATGGGAGAATTCCAATGCCAAAATTCCCAAAGAGAAAATCACAATGGGATAACTCCAATGGGATAATTCCAACAGGGAAATCCCAATGGGGTAATTCCCAAAGAGAAAATTCCCAAGCGAGAATCCCAATGGGAAAATCCCAATGGGAAAATCCCAAAGGGAGAACTCAAATCGGACAATCCCAACGGGAGAACTCCCAGAATTCCGCGCGGGAACAAACCCAAAGCAGGATTTCCCCATTTTTTTCCCGGAAAAAGCCTCGGGAAGGACTCACTCTTCGGCCTTGGCGCCGCGGCTGACGGCAGCCATGTTGGGCTCGGCCCACGGCATCGGCTCCAGCCCCGCCCCGAACTGCGGCTCGGCCACGCCCAGCTCCAGCTCCGGCAGCCCTGCGGGAATCGGGAATGGAGATGTGAGGGGGTGGGGAAGAGGGAATATTCCCAAAAATATCCTGGGAATATTCTGGAAATACCCCGGGAACATCCTGGAAATATCTCAGAAGTATCGCCTAAAATATCATGGAAATATCTGGAAAATATCCTGGAAATATTTCAGAAATATCCCTGAACTATCCCTGGAAAATATCCCAGAAATATCCTGAAATATCCTGAAAAATATCTCAGAGATATCTGCAAAAATATCCTGGAAATATCGCCAAAATATCCCCAAAGTGTCCCAGAAATATCCCAAAAATATCCTGGGAATATCTGAGAAATATCTCAGAAATATCCCCCAAAATATCCTGAAAATATCCCAAAATATCCTGGGAATATCCTTGAAAATATCACAGAAATATCCCGAAAATATCACAGAAATATCCCAAAAATGCCCTGGAAATATCTGAGAAATATCCCCAAAATATCTCTGAAAATAACCTGGAAATATCCTGGAAAATATCCTGCAAATATCCTGAAAAATAACCTGGAAATATCCCTGAAATACCCTGAAAATATCCTGGAAATACCTCGGAAAAAAACCCAGAAAATATCTGAGAAATATCCCCAAAATTATCTTGGAAATATCCCAGAAAATAACTTTGAAATATCCCAAAATATATCCCTAAAATATCACTCCCTCATCTTTTTTCCATGGAATTTTATGGAAAAACTTTAGAAAACGCAGGAAAATTGGGAAAAGTGCCCCTCCCACACCTTTTTCCCACGGATTTTTATGGAAAAACTTTGGAAAATGTGGGAAAAATGCGCCTGCCACACCTTTTCCCCGTGGAATTTTGTGGAAAAATTTCGGAAAACGTTGGCAAAGTGTCACTCCAAAACACTTTTCCCATAGAATTCCACGGGAAAACTTGGGAAAACGTTGGAAAAATGCTCCTCCAACACCTTTTCTCATGGAATTTCACAGAAAAACTTTAGAAAACGCCGGAAAATTGTGAAAAAAGTGCCCCTCCAAAATCTGTTTTCCCACGGAATTTTGCGGAAAACCTCATGGAAATGTGGGGGGAGGTGCATCTCCAACATTCTTTTTTCTGGGGAATTCTTGAGATTTTTCCGTGGAGTTTCACAGAAGAGCTCAGGGAAACGTGGGAAAATTGGGAAAAGTGCCCCTCCCACACCTTCTTCCCATGGAATTCTGTGGGAAAACTTCGGAAAATGTGGGGAAAGGGCCCCTCCCACACCTTTTTCCCACAGAATTCCATGGAAAAGCTTCAGAAAATGTGGGAAAACTATCCCTCCAATGATTTTTTTCCATGGCATTTTATGGAAAGATTTCAGAAAACGTTGGAAAAGTGTCACTCCAACACCTTTTTCCCATGGAATTCCAGGAAAAAAATTTGGAAAACGTCGGAAAAATGATCCCCAACACTTTCTTCCCCGGAATTTTGTGGAAAATCTCCGGAAAAGGGCACCTGGATCTGCCGGGAAGGCTCCGGCGGCGCTCCCCGAGGCTCTCCCGGCGCGGCCGTTCCCATTCCCGGGGCCGATCCCATTGCCATTCCCATGCCCAGGGCCGTTCCCGGGGCGGAGCTGCGGAGGATCCGCGGAATCGCAGAAATCGAAGGCACCGCGGGAGCCGGGGAGGGGCTGGGCACCGCTGAGAGCTGGAATGGGGAAAAAATACAGTGGGATAGTGGGAATGGGAATTATGGGAATGGGAATGGGATTGGGATTGGGAATGGGATTGGGATTGGAATGGATTGGGAATGGATTGGGAATGGGAATGGGAATGGGAATAGAATACAAAGGGAATGGAACGGGAATTATGGGAATGGGATTTGGAATGGGAATTACAGGAATGGGAATAGGAATAATGGGAATGGGAATGGGAATGGAATGGGAATGGGATTGAAATGGGTTTAGGATTGGAATGGGATTGGAATGGGATTGGAATGGGATGGGATTTGGGATTGGGATTGGAAGGGGATCCAAATGGGATTGGGATGGGATTGGAACGGGATGGGATTGAAGGTCCTTCCCTCCCAAAATACCCAAAACTCCACGGCCTCCCGAGTCTCTCTGGGTGATTCCCAATAATTGACAGGATCCCAAGGAAAACCCGGAGCACTCTGGGGTCAGATCGGGACGAGGCCCTGACCCCATTCCCATTCCCAATCCCAATCCCAATCCAATTCCATTCCATTCCCATTCCCATCCCTATCCCATTCCCATCCCAATCCCAATCCCAATCCCAATCCCAATCCCAATCCAAATCCCATCCCAATCCCAATCCCAATCCCAATCCCAATCCCAATCCAAATCCCATTCCAATCCCAATCCCATTCCACTCCAATTCCATCCCATTCCCACCCCATTCCCATTCCCATTCCCATTCCCATTCCCATTCCATTCCATTCCATTCCATTCCCATTCCCATTCCCATTCTCATACCAATCCCAATCCCAATCCCAATCCCAATCCAATTCCATCCCATTCCCACCCCATTCCCATTCCCATTCCCATTCCCATTCCCATTTGCATTCCCATTCCATTCCATTCCATTCCATTCCATTCCATTCCCATTCTCATACCAATCCCAATCCCAATCCAATTCCATTCCATTCCCATTCCCATCCCTATCCCATTCCCATCCCAATCCCAATCCCAATCCAAATCCCATCCCAATCCCAATCCCATCCAAATCCCATTCCAATCCCAATCCCATTCCACTCCAATTCCATCCCATTCCCACCCCATTCCCATTCCCATTCCCATTCCCATTCCCATTCCCATTCCCATTTGCATTCCCATTCCATTCCATTCCATTCCCTTCCCATTCCCATTCTCATCCCAATCCCAATCCCAATCCCAATCCCAATCCCAATCCCATTCCATCCCATTCCCATCCCCATCCCATTCCCATTCCATTCCCATTCCCACTCCCATCCCATTCCCACTCTGTTCCCATTCCCGTTCCCATTTGCATTCCCATTCCATTCCCATTCCCACCATTCCCGAATTTCCCCCGGATCCACGTACGCGGCATTCCCGTGGGAGCTCTGGCGGCCGTGCTGGGCTGGAGCGGCGCCGGGAGCAACTCCGGCTTCACTCCCGACATTCCTCCGGACATTCCGGACATTCCTCCCGACATTCCTGCAGCCATTCCGGACATTCCCGGGGCCATTCCAGACATTCCTCCGGTCATTCCTCCAGCCATTCCCGCGGCCATTCCGGAAATTCCCGCGGCCATTCCGCCAGACATTCCCCCGGAAATTCCGCTGGACATTCCTCCAGACATTCCCGCGGCCATTCCGGAGTCGCCCCGCTCGGGGCCGCACATTCCCGATTTTTCCAGGGAAGGCAGGAGGTGATCCAACTGCTCCAGCTCGGCAGCAAACTGAGGGAAAAAAGGGGAAAATTTATGGGATTGAGGGCGTCCGAGTGGCAGGGGAAATTATGGGATTGAAGATCTGGAATTCCTGGGATTTCTGGAATTATGGGAGCGCAAGTGGATGGAGACTGGGTGTGGAATTGAAGGAATTAGGGAGAAATTGTTGGGATTTTGGGAAGGAATTTGCGGCTGGGGTGGAATTCCTGGGGAAGGTGTGGATGATGGGAATGGGATTGGGATGGGAATGGAATGGGATTGGAATGAGAATGGGAATGGAATGGAATGGGAATGGAATGGGAATTATGGGAATGGGAATGGGAATGGGATGGGAATGGGAATGGAATGGGAATTATGGGAATGGGAATTGGAATGGGAATGGAATGGAATGGGAATGGGATCGGAATGGAATGGGATCGGAATGGAATGGGAATGGAATGGGAATGGGAATTGGAATGGGAATGGAATGGGAATGGGATTGGAATGGAATGGGAATGGGAATGGAATGGGAATGGAATGGAATGGGAATGGAATGGGAATGGGAATGGAATGGAATGGAATGGAATGGGAATGGAATGGGAATGGAATGGGAATGGAATGGGAATGGAATGGAATGGGAATGGAATGGAATGGGAATGGAATGGGAATGGGAATGGGAATGGGAATGGAATGGAATGGAATGGGAATGGAATGGGATTGGGAATGGAATGGGATGGGAATGGGAATGGAATGGGAATTATGGGAATTGGAATGGGATGGGAATGGAATGGGAATGGAATGGAATTCGCATTGGAGTGAGATGGGAATGGAAATGGAATGGGATTGGGATAGGATTGGAATGCGATTGGAGATTGGGATTGGAATGGGAACGGGAATGATAATGGGAATGGGAATGGAATGGGAATGATGGGAATGGGAACGGGAATGGGATGGGAACGGGATGGGAATGGAACTGGGATCAGGATTTTCCCACCTTTTTCCCACCCCTTCCCCTCTATTTCCCCACCTTTCCCCGCCCTTTCCCCACCCCCACCTCCCACCCACCCCTCACCCACCTGCCCCTGCGCCTCCATCTTCCCCTCCTCCCCTCCTCGATCCTTGGGAACGGCGGGAACGGCACCGGGAACGGGAACAGGACACGGCTCCACGCTCTCCCCCTTCTCCACCTTCACCTTGACGTCCTCCAGGCCCATCCCCAACTCCTTCTCATCCTTATCCAGGAGGTACCGCAGCAGCTGATGATCCTTGGACTCCTTCTTCTTCTCCGCCTCGCTTTTCGGGGCCGTTTCGGGCGCGGCGCAGCTCCCGGCGCTCTCCTTCTTCTCGTGCTCCATGCCCAGGGCCGTGATGTCCGAGGGGGAGCCCTCCTGGAGGAGGCGGTGGAGGATTTTGTGCCGTTCCGTCAGCGAGCTGTGCGACGAGGGGCAGGAATTCCCCGCCGAGGAGGAGGAGGAGGAGGAGGAGGAATTCCCGACGGAGGAGGAATTGCCGACGGAGGAGGAATCCTTGGATTCGGCGTCGGAATTTCGGAGCTGCTGCTCGGCCGTGCTGGCTAGGAGCTGCACCAACTTGTGGCTGGAAGTTTGGGAATGTTTGGGATCGCCGTCGGGGCCGGGGGGAGGGATTCCCGGGATTATTCCCGGGATTATTCCCGGTTCTTTTCCGCCATCATCCGTTTGGATCATCTCCCCGAGGATGGACGAGATCTCCTTGCCCTCCTTGGATTCGGATTTCCCGGGAATTCTGCCGGGGGAGCTCTGCGAGCCGAGCTGCCTCAACGGCGGCGGCGGCGGCGTGGAATATCCCACCGGAGCTTCCGAGCTGGCAGGAAAACTCCGGGAATTCCCGGCCACGCCCACCGGGGAGTGCACGGAGGAGGGCACGGATGGGGAAAAAGGATTCCCGGGAGCTCGGGATCGCGGCATCAGTCCGGGGCTGCCGCGGTGCCGCGGGGACAGGAACGGCGGCGGCGCCACGGCCGCGGGGTGAGCACCGCCCGGGGTTTGGGCTAAGGCGACGTTGTTGCCGAAATTCGCGGAATTTCCAGGGTGGGGCGCGGGCGTGGCCAGCACGGAGCCGTTGGGAGGAGGGAGGGACGGAGGGAGAGCCAATCCCGAGGCCGGGGACGCGCTCGGGGTCACCCTGGGGAGGGACAGGCCGGAGCTCGGGGGGTCCTGAGGGGAGAGCATTCCGTGATCCCTGCGGAGAGGAGAAAAATAAATATGGGAAAGTCACGGTTTTGGTGAGAGGTTGTGGGAAAATCTTGGGAGGGAATGTGGAAAATGTGGGGGAAATGTGGGAAATATGGGGGGAAATTGGGAAAAACTGGGAGAAAATCTGGAGGGAGATCTGGAAAATCTGGAGGGAAAGCTGGAGGGAGGTCTGGGAAATCTGGAGGGAAAATACTGAGGAAAATCTGGAGGAAAATCTGCAAAACACGGAGGAAAAATCCTGGAGGGAAATCTGGAAAATCTGGAGGAAAGACTGGAAGAAAATCTGGAGGGAAATCTGGAAAATCCGGAGGAAAAACTCTTGGAAGGAAATCCGGAAAATCCAGAGAGGAGAAAAAAATGGAGAGGCATCTGGAAAATCCGGAAGAAAAGCTGGTGTGAGATCTGGAAAATCTGGAGGAGAAATCTGGGAAATCTGGAGGAAAAGTATGGAGAAAAATCTGGAAGAAAATCTTGAAAATCTGGAGGGGAAAATCTGGAGGGAAATCTGGAAAACATGGAGGAAAATCTGGAGGAAAACCTGGAAAATCTGGAAGGAAACCTTGACAATCTGGAGGGAAATTTGGAGGAAAGTCTGGAAAATCTGGAGGAAAAATCTTGGAGGAAAATCTGGGAAATCTGGAGGGAAAGTATTGAGGAAAATCTGGAGGAAAAGCTGGAAAATCCGGAGGAAAAAATCTTGGTGGGAAATCTGGAAAATCTGGAGGAGAAATCTGGTGGGAAATCTGGAGGTATATGAGGAAAATCTGGAATAAAATCTGGGGAGAATATCTGGGAAATCCAGAGGGAAAATCTGGAGGAAAATTGGGGAAATCTGGAGGGAAAATGTGGAGAGAAGTCTGGAAAATCCAGAGGAAAAGTCTTCGTGGAAAATCTGGAGAAAAAATCTTGGAGGGAAATCTGGAAAATCTGGAGGAGAAATCTGGAGGGAAAATCTTGAGGGAAATCTGGAGGATAATCTGGGAAATCTGGACAAAAATCTGGAAAATGTGGAAGAAAATCTGGAGGAAAATCCACAAAATCTGGAAGAAAAATCTGGAGGGAAATCTGGGAAATCTGTAGGAAAACTCTTGGAAGAAAATCTGGAAAATCCAGAGAGGGGGGAAAAATTGAGGGAAATCTGGAAGAAAAGCTGGCGGGAGATCTGGAAAATCTGGAGGAGAAATCTGGGAGGAAATCTGGAGGGAAATCAGGAAAATCTGGAGGGAAATCTGGGAAATCTAGAGCAAAAGTATGGAGAAGAATCTGGAAGAAAATCTTGAAAATCTGGAGGGAAATCTGGACGGGAAGATCTGGTAAAGAATTTGGAGGAAAGACTGGAAGAAAATGTGGAGGAAAATCTGGAGAGAAAATCTGGAGAGAAAATCTGGAAGGAAAATCTGAAAGGAAAATCTGGAGGGAAATCTGGGAAACCTGGGGGAAAAAATCTGGGAAACATGGGGGGAAATTGGGAAAAACTGGAGGAAATCTGGAGGGAGATCTGGGAAATCTGGAGGGAAATCTGGAGGGAGATCTGGGAAATCTGGAGGGAAATCTGGACGATAAATCTGGAAAATCTGGAGGAAAAATCTTGGAAGGGAATCTGGAAAATCTGGAGGGAAATCTGGGAGAAAATCTGGAGGGAAATCTGGAGGGAAATCTGGAAGGGAAATCTGGAGGGAAATCTGTAAAAAACATGGAGGAAAAATCTTGGAGGGAAATGTGGAAAATCTGGAGGGAAATCTGGAGGGAAATCCGGAGGGAAATCTGGAACAAAATCTGGACAGAAATCTGGAAAATCTGGAGGAATATCTGGAAAACCTTGAGGGGAAATCTGGAGGGGAATCTGGAGGAGAATCCGGGAAATCTGGAGGAAAATCTGGAAGAAAACCTGGGAGGAAATCTGGAGGAAAAATCTGGAAGATCCCAATCCCAACCCCAATCCCAGTGATGAGGGACAGGAGCCTGGGAATGGCCAGAGCTGTGCCAGGGGAGGCTGAGGCTGAATTTCATTAAAAATTCCTCATCCAGAGGCTGAAAAACATTGGAATATTTCCTTAGGGATTCGCCACATTCCCAAGGCTTCTGGAACTCCTGGAGAAGCTGAGGATGGGAGAAAGACATGGTGGGAAAAAGCAAGGGTGGGAAAAAAAGTCTGGGAGAAACCAAGGGTGGGAAAAGGTGGGAGAAACCAAGGATGGAAAAGCTCAGGGCGGGAAAGGCCCAGGGTGGGAGAAGGTGAGAGAAACACAGAGCAAGAAAGGCCCAGGGTGGGAAAAGCTCAGGGCAGGAAAAGGTGGGAGAAACACAGGGTGGGAAAGGCCCAGAGTGGGAAAGGTCCAGGGTGGAAAAAGGTGGGAGAAAGTGGGAGAAACGCAGAGTGGGGAAGGCCGGGGGTGGGAAAGGCCGAGGGTGGGATCCAGGCCCAGGGTGGAAAAAGCCCAGAGTAGGAAAGGCCCAGGGTGGGAAAGGCTCAGGGTGCGAAAAAGTGGGAGAAACCCACGGTGGGAAAGGCCCAGGGTAGGAGAAAGTGGGAGAAAGTGGGAGAAACGCAGAGTGGGGAAGGCCGGGGGTGGGAAAGGCCCAGGGTGGGATCCAGGCCCAGGGTGGGACAAAGTGGAAGAAGCCCAGGGAGGGAAATGCCCAGAGTGGGAGAAAGTGAGAGAAACCCAGAGTGGGAAAGGCCTAGAGTGGTAAAGGCCCAGGGTGGGAAAAGGTGGGAGAAACGCAGAGTGGGAAAGATTCAGGGTGGGAAAGATTCAGGGTGGGAAAGATTCAGGGTGGGAAAGATTCAGGGTGGGAAAGGTTCAGGGTGGGAAAGGTTCAGGGTGGGAAAAGCTCAGAGTGGGAGACAGTGGAAGAAAGCCCAGGTTGGGAAAGGCCAACGAAGCTCAGGGTGGGAAAGCCCAGGGTGGAAAAAGGTGGGAGAAACTCAAGGTGAGAAAAGCCCAGACTGGGAAAGGCCCAGGGTGGGAAAAGCTGAGGGTGGGAAAAAGTGGAAGAAACCAAGGGTGGGAAAGGCCCAGGGTGGGAAAGGCCCAGGGTGGGAAAGGCTCAGGGTGGGCAAAGGTGGGAGAAATCCATGGTGGGAAAAGCCCAGGGTGGGAAAGGCCCAGAGTGGGAGAGGCCCGGAGTGGGAAAAGGTGGAAAAAAATGGAAGAAACCCAGGGTGGGAAAAGCCCAGACTGGGAAAGGCCCAGGGTGGGAAAAGCTGAGGGTGGGAAAAAGTGGAAGAAACCAAGGGTGGGAAAGGCCCAGGGTGGGATCCAGGCCCAGGATAGGAAAGGCCCAGGGTGGGCAAAGGCGGGAGAAACACAGGGTGGGAAAGGCCCAAGGTGGAAGAAAGTGGGAAAAGGTGGAAGAAACCCAGAGCAGGAAGGCCCAGAGTGGGAAAGGCCCAGGGTGGGAAAGGCCCAGGGTGGGAAAGGCTCAGGGTGGGAAAAAGTGGAAGAATCCAAGGGTGGGAAAGGCCCAGGGTGGGAAAGGCTCAGGGTAGGAAAGGCTCAAGGTGGGAGAAAGTGGGAGAAACCCAGGGTGGGAAATGCTCAGGGTGAGAAAAAGTGGAAGAATCCAAGGGTGGGAAAGGCCCAGGGTGGGAAAGGCCCAGGGTGGGAAAGGCCCAGGGTGGGAAAGGCCCAGGGTGGGAAAGGCCCAGGGTGGGAAAGGCCCAGGGTGGGAAAGGCCCAGGTTGGGAAAGGCTCAGGGTGGGAGAAAGTGGGAGAAACCCAGGGTGGGAAAAGCTCAGGGTGAGAAAAAGTGGAAGAATCCAAGGGTGGGAAAGGCCCAGGGTGGGAAAGGCCCAGGGTGGGAAAGGCCCAGGGTGGGAAAGGCCCAGGGTGTGCTCCAGGCCCGGAGCTCCACCCCCGCTCCCCGTGGGTCCCTCCCGGCCCCTTTCCCAGCAGGAATTCCGCCATTCCGCCATTCCCAGCCCCGCAGGCGCCTCACCTGTCGATGATGTGGATGCCCATGATGAAGGGCTGCAGCTCGGGGCTCGAGGGGTAGCACAGCTTGCACTTGGTGTGCGCGCTCAGCACGGAGCCGTCGCTCAGCGTGAAGCGGTACGAGGGGCTGAAGGCCGTGCCGCGCGTCATCACTGAGGGGAGAAACGTGGAATTCCAGGAAAAAATCATGAGAAAATAGTAAAAATCTTGAGAAAATAGTAAAAATCATGAGAAAATAGTAAAAAACATGAGAAAATAGTAAAAATCTTGAGAAAATACAAAAAATCCTGATAGGACAAAGGGAGAGTCAGCACGGAGCCGTCGCTCAGCGTGAAGTGGTACGAGGGGCTGAAGGCCGTGCCGCGCGTCATCACTGAGGGGAGAAACACGGAATTCCAGGAAAAAATCATGAGAAAATAGTAAAAATGTTGAGAAAATACAAAAAATCCTGATAGGACAAAGGGACATTCAGCACGGAGCCGTCGCTCAGCGTGAAGCAGTACGAGGGGCTGAAGGCCGTGCCGCGCGTCATCACTGAGGGGAGAAACGCGGAATTCCAGGAAAAAATGGAAAAATCATGGGAAAATCCCAAGAAAATGCTAAAAATCCAAATGGGGCAAAGGCAGGAGCAGCACAGAGCTGTCGCTCAGAGTGAAGAGGCCAAGGGGCTGAAGGCTGTAACGTGGTCATCGCTGAGGGGAGAAACGTCTCAACCCCCAAAAAAATCCTGTGAAAATCCTGACAAAATCCCAATTCAATCCTGATCTAATAAAAAAAACCCCAATTCAATGCCAATTTGATCCCAAAAACCCAACAGGGCACAGGGAGGAGCAGCACAGAGCCGTTGCTCAGTGTGAAGAGGGTGAGGGGGTGAAGGCCGTGCCAGGGTCATCACTGAGGGGAAAAACATCTCAATCCCAGGAAAATCCTGAGAAAATGTCAAGAAAATCCCAATCCAATCCCAATCTAATCCCAACAACCCCAATCCAATGCCAATTCGATCCCAAAGACCCCGATAGGACAAAGGGACATTCAGCACGGAGCTGTCACTCAGTGTGGAGCGGTATGAGGGGCTGAAGGCTGTGCCGCGCGTCATCACTGAGGGGAGAAACGCGGAATTCCAGGAAAAAATCATGAGAAAATAGTAAACTCTTGAGAAAATACAAAAAATCCTGATAGGACAAAGGGAGAGTCAGCACGGAGCCGTCGCTCAATGTGAAGCAGTACGAGGGGCTGAAGGCCGTGCCGCGGGTCATCACTGAGGGGAGAAACACGGAATTCCAGGAAAAAATAGGAAAATCTCAGTAAAATCCTGGAAATATCCTGGGAAAATCCTAAAATGCCAAGAGGAACCTGACAGGACCAGCACGGAGCCATTGATCAATGTTAAGCTGAGGGGGCAAACGTCTAAATCCCAGGAAAATCCCAAGAAAATCTCAAAGAAATCTCAAGGAAATCCCAATCCAAACCCAATCCAATCCCAATCTAATCCCAAAAACCCTAATCCAATGCCAATTCAATCCTAAAAACCCAACACGGCACAGGGAGGAGCAGCACAGAGCTGTCGCTCAGTGTGAAGCGGTATGAGGGGCTGAAGGCCGTGCTGGGGTTGTCACTGAGGGGAAAAACACCTAAATCCCGGGAAAATCCCAAGAAAATCCCGACAAAATCCCAATCCAAACCCAATGTAATCCTAAAAACCCCAATCCAATGCCAATTCTATCCTAAAAACCCCGATAGGATGAAGGGAGAGTCAGCAGGGAGGCGTCGCTCAGTGTGAAGCAGGCAAGAGGCTGAAGGCCATGCTGGGGTCATCACTGAGGGAAAAAACCACTGAATCCCAGGAAAATCCTAGGAAAATCCCAATAAAATCCCGATCAGATCCCAAAAACCCCAATCCAACACCAATTCGATCCCAAAGACCCCGATAGGACAAAGGGACATTCAGCACGGAGCTGTCACTCAGTGTGAAGCGGTACGAGGGGCTGAAGGCCGTGCCGCGCGTCATCACTGAGGGGAGAAACGCAGAATTCCAGGAAAAAATCATGAGAAAATAGTAAAAATCTTGAGAAAATACGAAAAATCCTGATAGGACAAAGGGAGAGTCAGCACGGAGCCGTCGCTCAGCGTGAAGCGGTACGAGGGGCTGAAGGCCGTGCCGCGCGTCATCACTGAGGGGAGAAACGCGGAATTCCAGGAAAAAATGGGAAAATCATGGGAAAATCCCAAGAAAATGCTAAAAATCCAAATGGGGCAAAGGCAGGAGCAGCACAGAGCTGTCGCTCAGAGTGAAGAGGCCAAGGGGCTGAAGGCTGTAACGTGGTCATCACTGAGGGGAGAAACGTCTCAACCCCAAAAAAAATCCTGTGAAAATCCTGACAAAATCCCAATTCAATCCTGATCTAATAAAAAAAACCCCAATTCAATGCCAATTTGATCCCAAAAACCCAACAGGGCACAGGGAGGAGCAGCACAGAGCCGTTGCTCAGTGTGAAGAGGGTGAGGGGGTGAAGGCCGTGCCAGGGTCATCACTGAGGGGAAAAACATCTCAATCCCAGGAAAATCCTGAGAAAATGTCAAGAAAATCCCAATCCAATCCCAATCTAATCCCAAAAACCCCGATCCAATGCCAATTCGATCCCAAAGACCCCGATAGGACAAAGGAACATTCAGCACGGAGCCGTCGCTCAGCGTGAAGCGGTACGAGGGGCTGAAGGCCGTGCCGCGCGTCATCACTGAGGGGAGAAACGTGGAATTCCAGGAAAAAATGGAAAAATCATGGGAAAATCCCAAGAAAATGCTAAAAATCCAAATGGGGCAAAGGCAGGAGCAGCACAGAGCTGTCGCTCAGAGTGAAGAGGCCAAGGGGCTGAAGGCTGTAACGTGGTCATCACTGAGGGGAGAAACGTCTCAACCCCCAAAAAAATCCTGTGAAAATCCTGACAAAATCCCAATTCAATCCTGATCTAATAAAAAAAACCCCAATTCAATGCCAATTTGATCCCAAAAACCCAACAGGGCACAGGGAGGAGCAGCACAGAGCCATTGCTCAGTGTGAAGCAGGTGAGGGGGTGAAGGCCGTGCCAGGGTCATCACTGAGGGGAAAAACGTCTCAATCCCAGGAAAATCCTGAGAAAATGTCAAGAAAATCCCAATCCAATCCCAATCTAATCCCAAAAACCCCAACCCAATGCCAATTCGATCCCAAAGACCCCGATAGGACAAAGGGACATTCAGCACGGAGCTGTCACTCAGTGTGAAGCGGTACGAGGGGCTGAAGGCTGTGCCGCACGTCATCGCTGAGGGGAGAAACACGGAATTCCAGGAAAAAATCGTGAGAAAATAGTAAAAATCTTGAGAAAATACAAAAAATCCTGATAGGACCAAGGGAGGAGCAGCACGGAGCCGTCGCTCAGCGTGAAGCAGTACGAGGGGCTGAAGGCCGTGCCGCGCGTCATCACTGAGGGGAGAAACGCAGAATTCCAGGAAAAATGGGAAAATCTTGGGAAAATCCCAGTAAAATCCTGGAAAAATCCTGGGAAAATCCTAAAATGCCAAGAGGAACCTGACAGGATCAGTACAGAGCCATTGCTCAGCGTTAAGTGAGTGAGGGGCCGACAGTGGTGCTGGGCTCATGACTGAGGGGAAAAACACTTCAATCTGGGGAAAATCCCAAGAAAATCCTAAGAAAATGCCAATCCAATCCCAAAAAACACAATCCAATCCCAAGTGAATCCCAAAAATCCCAACACAATGCCAATTCAATCCTAAAAACCCCAATAGGATGAAGGGAGAGTCAGCACGGAGCCATCGCTCAGCGTGAAGCAGTACGAAGGAACGAAGGCCCTGCCGGGGTCATTGCTGAGAGGAAAAGTGTCTCAATCCTGGGAAAATCTTGTCAAAATCCAGAGAAAATCCCAACTCAATCCTGACGGAATCCAAAAAACCCCAATCCAATGCCAATTCAATCCCAAAAACCCAGCAGGGCACAGGGATGAGGAGCTCAGAGCCATCGCCTAGCATAAAGTGGGCAAGAGACTGAAGGCCTTGTCGGGGTCATCACTGAGGGGAGAAACACCTAAATCCCAGGAAAATCCCAAGAAAATCCCAAGAAAATCCCAAGAAAATCCCAAGAAAATCCCAATCCAACCCCAAAAACCCCAACACCACACACAGACAACCATCCCAGAACAACCACCTCCAAAAAATTCCCACCTAGGCCTCACGAAAACAAGGCCAAAACCACCGCGGCCTCTCCGAACCCACAGCGGAAAAAATCCCCAAATCCCGACCCGCCCTTCCCATTCCGGGAGAACATTCCAGGAGAAAATTCCAAGGGAAATTCTGGGGAAAATTCGGGGTGGGAAGAGGTTCGGGTACCTTCTTGGAAGAGCTGCTTGGCGTAGGAGGGCTCGCGGCCCTGCGGTTGGAAAAAAGCGTAAATGCATTTCCGCACCAGATCCTCCCAGCCCGTCCTGCCCGCGGCGCGCAGAGAGCTCGTGTCGATGGAGATGATTTTTCCTGGGAAAACAAGGGAAAATTGGGGGAAATCGGGAGGTTGGAGGAGCTGGAAGTGGCCATGATGGGTTTGGATCCTCTTGGGATCGGAGGATCGGGGTTGGAACGGGATCGGATTTAAGATCCTTTCCCGCCCAAACCGTTCTGGGATTCCGTAATTTGCATTTTTCATTCCATAATTCCCATTCTTCATTCCCACCCTCAACCCCTACAGCCCCAAATTCCAAGGAATTGGGATCCCATTGAAGCATCCCACACCCCCAAATCCAAGGAATTCTGATCCCATTGAAGCAACCCACACCCCAAAATCCAAGGAATTTCGATCCCATTGAAGCATTTCACAACCCTGAAATCCAAGGAATCTGGATCCCTGCCACACCCCCAAAATCCAAGGAATTTGGATCCAATTGAAACATCCCAACTCCAAAATCCAAGGAATTTAAATCCCTCCCACAACCCCAAAATTCAAGGAATTTCGATCCAATTGAAGCATCCCACAACCCCAAAATCCAAGGGATTTCGATCCCTCCCACAACCCCAAAATCCAAGGAATTTGGATCCAATTGAAGCATCCCAACTCCAAAATCCAAGGAATTTGGATCCCACCCACAACCCCAAAATCCAAGGAATTTCGATCCAATTGAAGCATCCCAACCCCACAATCCAAGGAATTTGGATCCCACCCACAACCCCAAAATCCAAGGAATTTCGATCCAATTGAAGCATCCCAACCCCACAATCCAAGGAATTTCGATCCCTCCCACAACCCCACAATCCAAGGAATTTGGATCCCTCTCACAACCCCAAAATTCAAGGAATTTGGATCCAACTGAAGCATCCCAACCCCAAAATCCAAGGAATTTGGATCCAACTGAAGCATCCCAACCCCAAAATCCAAGGAATTTAGATCACATTGGAGCATCCCAACCCCAAAAATCCAAGGGATTTAGATCACATTGGAGCATCCCATAACCCCAAAACCCAAGGAATTTGGATCCCTCCCACAAACTCAAAATCCAAGGAATTTGGACCCCTTTGAAGCATCCCATAACTCCAAAATCCAAGGAATTTGGATCCCATTGAAACATCCCAAGCCCAAAATCCGAGGAATTTCAATCCAATTGAAGCATCCCACAACCCCAAAATCCAAGGAATTGGGATCCCTCCCACAACCCCAAAATCCAAGGAATTTAGATCCCTCCCACAACCCCACAATCCAAGGAATTTAGATCCCTCCCACAACCCCACAATCCAAGGAATTGGGATCCCTCCCACAACCCCACAATCCAAGGGATTTCGATCCCGTTGAAGCATCCCAACCCTCAGGGCCAGGAGCTTTTCCGGAGGCAGATTCTGGGAATTCCCGGGAATTCTGGGATGTACCTGTGGTGTCCTGCTTGGTGACGAAGGACTCGGTGGGGGGCGGGGCCGGGCGGGGCAACCTCCGGGCGATGCAGATCAGACACGACTGGAAATCTGGGAATGGGAAAGGCGGGAATGGGGCGGGAATTCCCGGGCGCCGCGCGCAATTCCGGGTTTTGGTTGGAATGTTGGAGTGGTGCTGCTGGGGTGATTGCCGGGCCTGGAGTGTTGTCCTGATCCCAGTCCTGCGCTGCTATCGTAATCCCAATCCTGTTCCATCCCAATCCCAATCCTTTGCTCCCATCCCATTCCTAATCCTGCACTGCCATCCCGGCCAAATCCCAATCCCAATCCCAATCCCAATCCCAATATTGCACTGCCATCCCAGACCAATCCTGCACTACAATCCCAATCCCAATCCCAATCCGGCACAGCCATCACAATCCCAATCCTGCTCCATCCCAATCCCATTCAAATTCCATTCATGCTCCATCCCAATCCCATCCCATCCCGATCCAATCCTGCACTGCCATCCCAATCCCAATTCCAATCCCAATTCCAATCCCAATCCCAATCCCAATCCCAATCCCAATCCCAATCCCGCACTGCCATCCCAGACCAATCCTGCTCCATCCCATCCCAATCCTATCCTAATCCTGCTCCATCCCATCCCATCCCATCCCATCCCATCCCATCCCATCCCATCCCATCCCAATCCCAATCCCAATCCTGCTCCATCCCATCCTATCCCAATCCTGCATTGCTATTCCATCCCAATCCCAATCCTGCACTGCAATCCCAATCACATCCGATCCCATCCTACTCCAATCCCATCCCATCCCATGGGTCCCATCCCCATCCTGCACTGCCATCCCATCCTAATCCCACACTACAACCCCAATCCCACCCCAATCCCAATCCCAATCCCATTCCCAATCCTGCACTGCAATCCCAATCCCATCCCCATCTTCCTGCACTGCCATTCCAATCCCATCCTGCATTTCCATCCCATCCCATCCCATTCCAATCCCATCCCATCCCAATACTACACTGCAATCCCAATCCCAACCCCAATCCCAACCTCAATCCCAACCCCAACCCCAATCCCAACCCCAATCTCAATCCCAATCCCATCCCAATCCTGCCACTGCTGTTCCATCCATGGATCCCATCCCATGGATCCCATCCCATGGATCCCATCCCATCCTATTTCAAATCCCAATCCCATCACACCCCACAGATCCCACCCCACCCCAATCCCACAATCCCACAATCCCGGGAATGTTTTCCGCACCTTCGCCCTCCTCCTTGAAGGCCTTGTGCTGGGACACGGTGAAGCACTGCATGAGCTCCTAGCCATGCATGGTCCCATCCCATCCCTGGATCCCATCCCTCTCCGTCCTGCTGCATCCCAATCCCATCCCATCCCCATCCCAATCTGAATTCTAATTCCAATTCCAAACCCAATCCCATGGATCCCATCCCCATCCCAATGCCATGGATCCAATCCCAATCCCAGTCCCAATACCAATCCCAGTCCTGCGCTGCCATCCCATCCTAATCCCACACTGCAATCCCATTGATCCCATCCTATCGATCCCATCCCATGGATCCCACCCCAATCCCATTCCCAATCCCACAATCCCAAAATCCCGGGAATGTTTTCCGCACCTTCGCCCTCCTCCTTGAAGGCCTTGGGCTGGGACACGGTGAAGCACTGCATGAGCTCCTAGCCATGCATGGTCCCATCCCATCCCCATCCCAATCCCAATCCCAATCCCAATCCCAATCTGAATTCTAATTCCAATTCCAAACCCAATCCCATGGATCCCATCCCCATCCCAATGCCATGGATCCAATCCCAATCCCAGTCCCAATACCAATCCCAGTCCTGCGCTGCCATCCCATCCTAATCCCACACTGCAATCCCATTGATCCCATCCTATCGATCCCATCCCATGGATCCCAATCCCAATCCCAATCCCAATCCCAATCCCAATCCCACAATCCCAAAATCCCGGGAACGTTTTCCGCCCCTTCGCCCTCCTCCTCGAAGGCCTTGGGCTGGGACACGGTGAAGCACTGCATGAGCTCCTAGCCATGCGTGATCCCATCCCATCCCCATCCCAATCCCAATCCCAATCCCAATCCCACAATCCCACAATCCCGGGAACGTTTTCCGCACCTTCGCCCTCCTCCTTGAAGGCCTTGGGCTGGGACACGGTGAAGCACTGCATGAGCTCCTAGCCATGCATGGTCCCATCCCATCCCCATCCCCATCCCAATCCCAATCCCACCCCACAGATCCCACCCCACAGATCCCAATCCCAATCCCAAAATCCCAGGAATGTTTTCCGCACCTTCGCCCTCCTCCTTGAAGGCCTTGGGCTGGGACACGGTGAAGCTCCGCATGAGCTCCTAGCCATGCATGGTCCCATCCCATCCCATCCCCATCCCCATCCCAATCCCAATCCCAATCCCACAATCCCAAAATCCCGGGAATGTTTTCCGCACCATCGCCCTCCTCCTTGAAGGCCTTGGGCTGGGACACGGTGAAGCACTGCATGAGCTCCTAGCCATGCGTGATCCGATCCCAATCCCAATCCCAATCCCAATCCCAACCCCAATCCCACAATCCCAAAATCCCGGGAACGTTTTCCGCACCTTCGCCCTCCTCCTTGAAGGCCTTGTGCTGGGACACGGTGAAGCACTGCATGAGCTCGTAGCCATGCATGGTCCCATCCCAATCCCATCCCAATCCCAATCCCAATCCCAATCCCAATCCCAATCCCAATCCCACAATCCCACAATCCCACAATCCCGGGAACGTTTTCCGCACCTTCGCCCTCCTCCTCGAAGGCCTTGGGCTGGGACACGGTGAAGCACTGCATGAGCTCCTAGCCATGCGTGATCCGATCCCAATCCCAATCCCAATCCCAATCCCAACCCCAATCCCACAATCCCAAAATCCCGGGAACGTTTTCCGCACCTTCGCCCTCCTCCTTGAAGGCCTTGGGCTGGGACACGGTGAAGCACTGCATGAGCTCCTAGCCATGCATGGTCCCATCCCATCCCTGGATCCCATCCCTCTCCGTCCTGCTGCATCCCAATCCCATCCCATCCCCATCCCAATCTGAATTCTAATTCCAATTCCAAACCCAATCCCATGGATCCCATCCCCATCCCAATGCCATGGATCCAATCCCAATCCCAGTCCCAATACCAATCCCAGTCCTGCGCTGCCATCCCATCCTAATCCCACACTGCAATCCCATTGATCCCATCCTATCGATCCCATCCCATGGATCCCACCCCAATCCCAATCCCAATCCCAAAATCCCGGGAACGTTTTCCGCCCCTTCGCCCTCCTCCTCGAAGGCCTTGGGCTGGGACACGGTGAAGCACTGCATGAGCTCCTAGCCATGCGTGATCCCATCCCATCCCATCCCCATCCCAATCCCAATCCCAATCCCAATCCCAATCCCAATCCCACAATCCCACAATCCCACAATCCCGGGAACGTTTTCCGCACCTTCGCCCTCCTCCTTGAAGGCCTTGGGCTGGGACACGGTGAAGCACTGCATGAGCTCCTAGCCATGCGTGATCCCATCCCATCCCATCCCATCCCATCCCATCCCATCCCATCCCATCCCATCCCAATCCCAATCCCAATCCCAATCCCACAATCCCACAATCCCACAATCCCGGGAACGTTTTCCGCACCTTCGCCCTCCTCCTTGAAGGCCTTGGGCTGGGACACGGTGAAGCACTGCATGAGCTCCTAGCCATGCGTGATCCCATCCCATCCCATCCCATCCCATCCCAATCCCAATCCCAATCCCAATCCCACAATCCCACAATCCCGGGAATGTTTTCCGCACCATCGCCCTCCTCCTTGAAGGCCTTGGGCTGGGACACGGTGAAGCACTGCATGAGCTCCTAGCCATGCATGGTCCCATCCCATCCCTGGATCCCATCCCTCTCCGTCCTGCTCCATCCCAATCCCATCCCATCCCCATCCCAATCTGAATTCTAATTCCAATTCCAAACCCAACCCCATGGATCCCATCCCCATCCCAATGCCATGGATCCAATCCCAATCCCAGTCCCAATACCAATCCCAGTCCTGCGCTGCCATCCCATCCTAATCCCACACTGCAATCCCATTGATCCCATCCTATCGATCCCATCCCATGGATCCCAATCCCAATCCCAATCCCAATCCCAAAATCCCGGGAACGTTTTCCGCCCCTTCGCCCTCCTCCTCGAAGGCCTTGGGCTGGGACACGGTGAAGCACTGCATGAGCTCCTAGCCATGCGTGATCCCATCCCATCCCCATCCCCATCCCAATCCCAATCCCAATCCCACAATCCCACAATCCCGGGAACGTTTTCCGCCCCTTCGCCCTCCTCCTTGAAGGCCTTGGGCTGGGACACGGTGAAGCACTGCATGAGCTCCGACTCATGCATGGTCCCATCCCATCCCCATCCCCATCCCTTCCCCATCCCAATCCCAATCCCAATCCCAATCCCAATCCCAATCCCACAATCCCAAAATCCCGGGAATGTTTTCCGCACCTTCGCCCTCCTCCTTGAAGGCCTTGGGCTGGGACACGGTGAAGCACTGCATGAGCTCCTAGCCATGCGTGATCCCATCCCATCCCAATCCCAATCCCAATCCCAATCCCAATCCCAATCCCAATCCCACAATCCCAGGAACGTTTTCCGCACCTTCGCCCTCCTCCTTGAAGGCCTTGGGCTGGGACACGGTGAAGCACTGCATGAGCTCCTAGCCATGCATGGTCCCATCCCATCCCCATCCCAATCCCAATCCCAATCCCAATCCCACAATCCCACAATCCCGGGAATGTTTTCCGCACCTTCGCCCTCCTCCTTGAAGGCCTTGGGCTGGGACACGGTGAAGCACTGCATGAGCTCGTAGCGCTGCCGCAGCTCGGCGCTGTCGGCGCCGGCCTCGTCCGGCGGCCGCAGCAGCATGCGGCAGCTGAAGGTGTGGCTGCCGCGCCGCGGAGCCTCCTGCGGCCACGGCACGCCGTTCACTGCGGGAAAACACCGGAAAAACGGGAATTCAGGGATGGAAAGGGGTGGTAGGGAGATGGGCACTCACTTCTAGAAACAACGGGAAAAACGGGGATTCAGGGATTGAGGGGAGATGGGGATTCACTGCTGGGGAAAACGGGAAAAAAAGGAAATTCAGGGATTGGGTGGGATGGGCACTCACTGCCGGGAAAAACGGGGAAATCGGGAATTCAGGGATGGAGGGGTGGCAGGGAGATGGGCACTCACTTCTAGAAACAACGGGAAAAACGGGGATTCAGGGATTCAGGGATTGGGGGGGGATGGGCCGGGAAAAACGGGAAAAAAAGGAAATTCAGGGATTGGGTGGGATGGGCACTCACTGCTGGGAAAGAAAGGGAAAAACAGGATTGAAGGAGATGGGCACTCACTGCCGGGAAAAACAGGAAAAATGGGAAAAATGGGAAAAAACAGGATTGAGGGAGATGGGCACTCACTGCTGGAAAAATGGGAAAAACAGGAATTCAGGGATTGAGGGAGATGGGCACTCAGTGCCACGAAAAACAGGAAAAACGGGAAAAATGGGAAAAATGGGAAAAAACAAGAAAAACAGGAAAAACGGGATTGAGGGAGATGGGCACTCAGTGCCATGAAAAACAGGAAAAACGGGAACAATGGGAAAAAACAGGATTGAGGGAGATGGGTACTCACTGCTGGGAAAAATGGGAAAAACAGGAATTCAGGGATTGAGGGAGATGGGCACTCAGTGCCACGAAAAACAGGAAAAACGGGAAATATGGGAAAAATGGGAAAAAACAAGAAAAACAGGAAAAACAGGATTGAGGGAGATGGGCACTCACTGCTGGGAAAAAAAGGGAAAAGCAGGATTCAGGGATTTCAGGGAGATGGGCACTCGCTGCCAGGAAAAACAGGAAAAATGGGAAAAATGGGAAAAAACAAGAAAAACAGGAAAAACAGGATTGAGGGAGATGGGCACTCACTGCTGGGAAAAATGGGAATTCAGGGATTGGGGGGGATGGGCATTCGCTGCCAGGAAAACAGGAAAAATGGGAAAAATGGGAATTCAGGGATTGAGAGGGAGATAGGCACTCACTGCTGGCAACAACGGGAAAAACAGGAATTCAGGGAATTCTGGGATCTCAGGGATTTCAGGGAGATGGGCACTCACTGCCAGGAAAATGGGAAAAAGGGGAAAAAGGGGAAAAACAGGAAAAACGGGAAAAATGGGATTGAGGGAGATGGACACTCACTGCTGGGAAAAATGGGAAAAACAGGAATTCAGGGATTGAGGGAGATGGGCACTCAGTGCCAGGAAAAACAGGAAAAATGGGAAAAACGGGAAAAAAGGGATTGAGGGAGATGGGCACTCACTGCTGGGAAAAAAGGAAAAAACGGGATTGAAGGATTTCAGGGAGATGGGTACTCACTGCCAGGAAAAACAGGAAAAATGGGAAATCAGGGAAAAATGGAATTGAGGGAGATGGGCACTCACTGCTGGAAAAAATGGGAAAACCAGGAAAAATGGGATTGGGGGGCATGGGCACTCCCTGCTGGGAAAAATGGGAATTCAGGGATTGACAGGGGTGGGCACTCGCTGCCGGGAAAAACAGGAATTCAGGGATTGAGGGAGATGGGCACTCAGTGCTGGGAAAAAAAGGGAAAAACAGGAATTCAGGGATTGAGGGAGATGGGCACTCAGTGCCACGAAAAACAGGAAAAATGGGAAAAACGGGAAAAACAGGAATTCAGGGATTGAGGGAGATGGGCACTCAGTGCCACGAAAAACAGGAAAAACGGGAAAAACGGGAAAAATGGGATTGAGGGAGATGGGCACTCACTGCTGGGAAAAATGGGAATTCAGGGATTGGGGGGGATGGGCATTCGCTGCCAGGAAAACAGGAAAAATGGAAAAAACGGGAATTCAGGGATTGAGAGGGAGATAGGCACTCACTGCTGGCAACAACAGGAAAAACAGGAATTCAGGGAATTCTGGGATCTCAGGGATTTCAGGGAGATGGGCACTCACTGCCAGGAAAATGGGAAAAAGGGGAAAAAGGGGAAAAACAGGAAAAACGGTAAAAATGGGATCGAGGGAGACGGACACTCACTGCTGGGAAAAATGGGAAAAACAGGAATTCAGGGATTGAGGGAAATGGGCACTCAGTGCCACGAAAAACAGGAAAAACGGGGAAAATGGGAAAAACAGGAAAAACGGGAATAAAGGGATTGAGGGAGATGGGCACTCGCTGCCAGGAAAAACAGGAAAAACGGGAAAAACGGGAAAAATGGGAATTCAGGGATTGAGGGGAGATGGACACTCACTGCTGGGAAAAACGGGAATTCAGGGATTTCAGGGAGGTGGGCACTCGCTAACGAAAAAAACAGGAAAAATGGGAAAAACAGGAAAAAACGGGAAAAATGGGATTGAGAGAGATGGACACTCACTGCTGGGAAAAATGGGAAAAACAGGAATTCAGGGATTGAGGGAGATGGGCACTCAGTGCCACGAAAAACAGGAAAAATGGGAAAAATGGGAAAAATGGGAAAAAACAGGAAAAACGGAATTGAGGGAGATGGGCACTCACTGCCAGGAAAAACAGGAAAAATGGGAAAAACGGGAAAAATGGGAAAAACAGGAAAAACAGGATTGAGGGAGATGGGCACTCACTGCTGGGAAAAATGGGAATTCAGGGATTGGGGGGGGATGGGCATTCGCTGCCAGGAAAACAGGAAAAACGGAAAAAACGGGAATTCAGGGATTGAGAGATAGGCACTCACTGCTGGCAACAACAGGAAAAACAGGAATTCAGGGAATTCTGGGATCTCAGGGATTTCAGGGAGATGGGCACTCACTGCCAGGAAAATGGGAAAAAGCGGAAAAAGGGGAAAAACAGGAAAAACGGGAAAAATGGGATTGAGGGAGATGGGCACTCACTGCTGGGAAAAATGGGAAAAACAGGAATTCAGGGATTGAGGGAGATGGGCACTCAGTGCCACGAAAAACAGGAAAAATGGGAAAAATGGGAAAAATGGGAAAAAAGGGAAAAACGGGAAAAAAGGGATTGAGGGAGATGGGCACTCAGTGCCATGAAAAACAGGAGAAACGGGAACAATGGGAAAAAACAGGATTGAGGGAGATGGGCACTCACTGCTGGGAAAAATGGGAAAAACAGGAATTCAGGGATTGAGGGAGATGGGCACTCAGTGCCACGAAAAACAGGAAAAATGGGAAAAATGGGAAAAATGGGAAAAACGGGAAAAACAGGAAAAAAGGGATTGAGGGAGATGGGCACTCACTGCTGGGAAAAAAAGGGAAAAACAGGATTCAGGGATTTCGGGGAGATGGGCACTCACGGCCAGGAAAAACAGGAAAAATGGGAAAAACGGGAAAAATGGGAAAAACGGGAAAAATGGGAAAAACGGGAAAAATGGGAAAAACGGGAAAAATGGGAAAAATGGGAAAAACGGGAAAAATGGGAAAAACGGGAAAAATGGGAAAAACGGGAAAAAAAGGATTGAGGGAGATGGGCACTCAGTGCCAGGAAAAACAGGAAAAATGGGAAAAACGGGAAAAATGGGAAAAACGGGAAAAATGGGAAAAACGGGAAAAATGGGAAAAACGGGAAAAATGGGAAAAACGGGAAAAATGGGAAAAATGGGAAAAACGGGAAAAATGGGAAAAACGGGAAAAAAAGGATTGAGGGAGATGGGCACTCAGTGCCAGGAAAAACAGGAAAAATGGGAAAAATGGGAAAAATGGGAAAAATGGGAAAAATGGGAAAAATGGGAAAAATGGGAAAAATGGGAAAAATGGGAAAAATGGGAAAAACGGGAAAAAAGGGATTGAGGGAGATGGGCACTCACTGCTGGGAAAAATGGGAATTCAGGGATTGGGGGGGATGGGCATTCGCTGCCAGGAAAAACAGGAAAAATGGGAAAAACGGGAAAAAAGGGATTGAGGGAGATGGGCACTCACTGCTGGGAAAAATGGGAATTCAGGGATTGGCGGGGATGGGCATTCGCTGCCAGGAAAATGGGAAAAACGGAAAAAACGGGAATTCAGGGATTGAGAGGGAGATAGGCACTCACTGCTGGGAACAACGGGAAAAACAGGAATTCAGGGAATTCTGGGATCTCAGGGATTTCAGGGAGATGGGCACTCGCTGCCGGGAAAATGGGAAAAAGCGGAAAAAGGGGAAAAACAGGAAAAACGGGAAAAATGGGATTGAGGGAGATGGACACTCACTGCTGGGAAAAATGGGGAAAACAGGAATTCAGGGATTGAGGGAGATGGGCACTCAGTGCCACGAAAAACAGGAAAAACCGGAAAAATGGGAAAAATGGGAAAAAACAGGAAAAACAGGAAAAACAGGATTGAGGGAGATGGGCACTCAGTGCCATGAAAAACAGGAAAAACGGGAACAATGGGAAAAAACAGGATTGAGGGAGATGGGTACTCACTGCTGGGAAAAATGGGAAAAACAGGAATTCAGGGATCGAGGGAGATGGGCACTCACTGCCAGGAAAAACAGGAAAAATGGGAAAAACGGGAAAAATGGGAAAAACGGGAAAAATGGGAAAAACGGGAAAAAAGGGATTGAGGGAGATGGGCACTCAGTGCCAGGAAAAACAGGAAAAATGGGAAAAACGGGAAAAACGGGAAAAAAGAGATTGAGGGAGATGGGCACTCACTGCTGGGAAAAATGGGAATTCAGGGATTGGGGGGGATGGGCATTCGCTGCCAGGAAAACAGGAAAAACGGAAAAAACGGGAATTCAGGGATTGAGAGAGAGACAGGCACTCACTGCTGGCAACAACAGGAGAAACAGGAATTCAGGGAATTCTGGGATCTCAGGGATTTCAGGGAGATGGGCACTCACTGCTGGGAAAATGGGAAAAAGGGGAAAAAGGGGAAAAACAGGAAAAACGGGAAAAATGGGATTGAGGGAGATGGGCACTCACTGCTGGGAAAAATGGGGAAAACAGGAATTCAGGGATTTCAGGGAGATGGGCACTCAGTGCCACGAAAAACAGGAAAAATGGGAAAAACGGGAAAAAAGGGATTGAGGGAGATGGGCACTCAGTGCCACGAAAAACAGGAAAAACGGGAAAAACGGGAAAAATGGGAAAAACAGGAAAAACAGGATTGACGGAGATGGGCACTCAGTGCCACGAAAAACAGGAAAAATGGGAAAAACGGGAAAAACAGGAAAAACGGGATTGAGGGAGGTGGGCACTCAGTGCCACAAAAAACAGGAAAAACGGGAACAACGGGAAAAAACAGGATTGAGGGAGATGGGTACTCACTGCTGGGAAAATGGGAAAAACAGGAATTCAGGGATTGAGGGAGATGGGCACTCAGTGCCACGAAAAACAGGAAAAACGGGAAATATGGGAAAAATGGGAAAAAACAAGAAAAACAGGAAAAACAGGATTGAGGGAGATGGGCACTCACTGCTGGGAAAAAAAGGGAAAAGCAGGATTCAGGGATTTCAGGGAGATGGGCACTCGCTGCCAGGAAAAACAGGAAAAATGGGAAAAATGGGAAAAAACAAGAAAAACAGGAAAAACAGGATTGAGGGAGATGGGCACTCACTGCTGGGAAAAATGGGAATTCAGGGATTGGGGGGGATGGGCATTCGCTGCCAGGAAAACAGGAAAAATGGGAAAAATGGGAATTCAGGGATTGAGAGGGAGATAGGCACTCACTGCTGGCAACAACGGGAAAAACAGGAATTCAGGGAATTCTGGGATCTCAGGGATTTCAGGGAGATGGGCACTCACTGCCAGGAAAATGGGAAAAAGGGGAAAAAGGGGAAAAACAGGAAAAACGGGAAAAATGGGATTGAGGGAGATGGGCACTCACTGCTGGGAAAAATGGGAAAAACAGGAATTCAGGGATTGAGGGAGATGGGCACTCAGTGCCAGGAAAAACAGGAAAAATGGGAAAAACGGGAAAAAAGGGATTGAGGGAGATGGGCACTCACTGCTGGGAAAAAAGGAAAAAACGGGATTGAAGGATTTCAGGGAGATGGGTACTCACTGCCAGGAAAAACAGGAAAAATGGGAAATCAGGGAAAAATGGAATTGAGGGAGATGGGCACTCACTGCTGGAAAAAATGGGAAAACCAGGAAAAATGGGATTGGGGGGCATGGGCACTCCCTGCTGGGAAAAATGGGAATTCAGGGATTGACAGGGGTGGGCACTCGCTGCTGGGAAAAACAGGAAAAATGGGAATTCAGGGGGATGGGCTGTGTGGAGTCCGCCCGGAGCTCGAGGGGATTGGTGAGATGTGTGGTGCGGCTGGAATTCCCAAAGATTCCTGGGATTTGAGGAGCACGCTCCAGCTGGAATTGCCAAAGATCCCTGGGATTCAGGAGCTGTGCCATGGAAACTCCACCAAGAATTCCCAAAGATCCCTGGGATTTAGGAGCTGTGCCATGGACACAGAATTCCCAAAGATTCCCAGGATTTGAGGAGCACACTCCACCTGAATTCCCAAAGATCCCTGGGAATTAGGAGCTGTACTATGGACATGGAATTCCCAAAGATCCCTGGGATTTAGGAGCTGTGCCATGGACACAGAATTCCCAAAGATTCCCAGGATTTGAGGAGCACACTCCACCTGAATTCCCAAAGATCCCTGGGAATTAGGAGCTGTACTATGGACATGGAATTCCCAAAGATCCCTGGGATTTAGGAGCTGGGCTATGGACACAGAATTCCCAAAGATCCCTGGGATTTAGGAGCTGTGCCATGGACATGGAATTCCCAAAGATCCCTGGGATTTAGGAGCTGTGCCATGGACACGGAATTCCCAAAGATCCCTGGGATTTAGGAGCTGTGCCATGGACACGGAATTCCCAAAGATCCCTGGGATTTAGGAGCTGTGCCATGGGCATGGAATTCCCAAAGATCCATGGGATGTGCACTCCACCCGGAATTGCCAGAGATCTCTGGGGTTTGAGGAGCACGCTCCACCCGGAATTCCCAACGATCCCTGGGATTCAGGAGCTGGGCCATGGAAACTCCACCAAGGATTCCCGAAGATCCCTGGGATGTGCATTCCAGCTGGAATTCCCAAAGATCCCTGGGATTTAAGGAGCACACTCCAGCCAGAATTCCCAACGATCCTTGGGATGTGCATTCCAGCCAGAATTCCCAGAGATCCCTGGGATTTAGGAGCTGTGCCATGGACACAAAATTCCCAAAGATTCCCAGGATTTGAGGAGCACACTCCACCTGAATTCCCAAAGATCCCTGGGATTTAGGAGCAGGGCCATGGACATGGAATTCCCAAAGATCCCTGGGGTTTAAGGAGCTGTGCCATAGGCACAGAATTCCCAAAGATCCCTGGGATTTAGGAGCTGTGCCATGGACACGGAATTCCCAAAGATCCCTGGGATTTAGGAGCTGTGCCATGGACACGGAATTCCCAAAGATCCCTGGGATTTAGGAGCTGTGCCATGGACACGGAATTCCCAAAGATCCCTGGGATTTAGGAGCTGTGCCATGGGCATGGAATTCCCAAAGATCCATGGGATGTGCACTCCACCCGGAATTGCCAGAGATCTCTGGGGTTTGAGGAGCACGCTCCACCCGGAATTCCCAACGATCCCTGGGATTCAGGAGCTGGGCCATGGAAACTCCACCAAGGATTCCCGAAGATCCCTGGGATGTGCATTCCAGCTGGAATTCCCAAAGATCCCTGGGATTTGAGGAGCACACTCCAGCCAGAATTCCCAACAATCCTTGGGATGCGCATTCCAGCCACAATTTCCAGAGATCCCTGGGATTTAGGAGCTGTGCCATGGACACAGAATTCCCAAAGATTCCCAGGATTTGAGGAGCACACTCCACCTGAATTCCCAAAGATCCCTGGGATTTAGGAGCTGTGCCATGGACACGGAATTCCCAAAGATCCCTGGGATTTGAGGAGCACACTCCAGCCAGAATTCCCAACGATCCTTGGGATACGCATTCCAGCCAGAATTCCCAGAGATCCCTGGGATTTAGGAGCTGTGCCATGGACATGGAATTCCTAACGATCCCTGGGATTTAGGAGCTGTGCCATGGACACAGAATTCCCAAAGATTCCCAGGCTCTGAGGAGCACACTCCACCTGAATTCCCAAAGATCCCTGGGATTTAGGAGCAGGGCCATGGACATGGAATTCCCAAAGATCCCTGGGGTTTAAGGAGCTGTGCCATAGGCACAGAATTCCCAAAGATCCCTGGGATTTGAGGAGCACATTTCACCCAGAATTCCCAAAAATCCTTGGGATTTAGGAGCTGTGCCATGGACATGGAATTCCCAAAGATCCCTGGGATTAAGGAGCACACTCCACCCGGAATTCCCAAAAATCTGGGATTTAAGAAGCTGTGCCATGGAACTCCCAAAGATCCCTGGGATTTAAGGAGCACACTCCAGCCGAATTCCCAAAGATCCCTGGGATGCGCATTCCACCCAGAATTCCCAAAGATCCCTGGGATTTAAGGAGCGCACTCCACCCAAATTCCCAACAATCCTTGGGATGTGCGTTCTTGCCAGAATTCCCAAAGATCCCTGGGATTTAGGAGCAGGGCCATGGACATGGAATTCCCAAAGATCCCTGGGATTTGAGGAGCGCACTCCAGCCGGAATTCCCAAAGATCCCTGGGATGTGTACTCCACCCAAATTCCCACAGATCCCTGGGATTTAAGGAGCGCACTCCACCCAAATTCCCAAAGATCCGGGGGATGCACATTCCAGCCGGAATTCCCAAAAATTCCCAGGACTAAAGACCTGTGCCATGGACATGGAATTCCCAGAGATCCCTGGGATTTAAGGATTTTTCCCGCACCCACGGATTTGGGGAGCAGGCTGTTCATGATCCCATCCCGATCCCATCCCAATCCCATTTTTCCCATTTTTTTTCCGGACCCAAGGATTTAAAGAGCAGGTTTCTCATGATTCCATCCCAATGCTATCCCAATCCCATTCTTCCTCTTTTCACCCAAACCCAGCGATTTTGGGAGCAGCTTCTTGACTATCCACTCCCAATCCCAATGCCAATCCCAATCCCATTTTTCCCATTTTTTCCCATTTTTTCCCATTTTCTCCCATTTTTCCCCATTTTTTCCCCAGTTTTTTTCTCCATACCCAGCGATTTCGGGAGCAGGTTTTTCACGAACTCGGCGTGGTCTCCCACGTGCAGCACGCTGTAGACGCCGATCCCATCCCAATCCCAATCCCAATCCCAATCCCAATCCCAATCCCAATCCCATTTTTCCCAATTTCCCCAATTTTTCCCCATTTTTTCCCGTTTTTTTTCCCCCGTACCTAACGATTTCGGGAGCAGGTTCTTGACGAACTCGGCGTGGTCGCCCACGTGCAGCACGCTGTAGACGCCGATCCAATCCCAATCCCAATCCCAATCCCAATCCCAATCCCAATCCCATTTTTCCCAATTTCCCCATTTTTTTTCCCCCGTACCTAGCGATTTCGGGAGCAGGTTTTTCACGAACTCGGCGTGGTCGCCCACGTGCAGCACGCTGTAGACGCCGATCCCATCCCAATTCCAATTCCAATCCCAATCCCATTTTTCCCAATTTCCCCAATTTTTCCCCTTTTTTCCCCATTTTTTTTCATTTTTCCCCGTTTTTCCCCGTTTTTTTTCCCCCGTACCTAACGATTTCGGGAGCAGGTTTTTCACGAACTCGGCGTGGTCGCCCACGTGCAGCACGCTGTAGACGCCGATCCCATCCCAATCCCAATCCCAATCCCAATCCCATTTTTCCCAATTTCCCCAATTTTTCCCCTTTTTTTCCCATTTTCTCTCTTTTTTTCCCCGTTTTTTCCCGTTTTTTTCCCCGTACCTAGCGATTTCGGGAGCAGGTTTTTGACGAACTCGGCGTGGTCGCCCACGTGCAGCACGCTGTAGACGCCGATCCCATCCCAATTCCAATCCCAATCCCAATCCCATTTTTCCCAATTTCCCCGTTTTTTTCCCGTTTTTTTCCCCCGTACCTAGCGATTTCGGGAGCAGGTTTTTGACGAACTCGGCGTGGTCGCCCACGTGCAGCACGCTGTAGATGCTGATCCCATCCCAATCCCAATCCCAATCCCAATCCCAATCCCAATCCCATTTTTCCCATTTTTCCCAATTTCCCCGTTTTTTCCCCATTTTTCCCCCAGTTTTTTTCCCCCGTACCTAGCGATTTCGGGAGCAGGTTTTTCACGAACTCGGCGTGGTCGCCCACGTGCAGCACGCTGTAGACGCCGATCCCATCCCAATCCCAATCCCAATCCCAATCCCAATCCCAATCCCAATCCCATTTTTCCCGATTTCCCCGTTTTTTTCCCGTTTTTTCCCATTTTTTTTCCCATACCTAACGATTTTGGGAGTAAATTTTTCACGAACTCGGCGTGGTCGCCCACGTGCAGCACGCTGTAGACGCCGATCCCATCCCAATCCCAATCCCATTTTTTTCCCAATTTTTTTTCCATTTTTTCTCCATACCTAACGATTTCGGCAGTAAATTCTTGACGAACTCGGCGTGGTCGCCCACGTGCAGCACGCTGTAGACGCTGGTGTTCATCAGCTCCTCCTGCGCGTAGCCGAGGTAGGAGGTGACGTTCTCGGACACGAACACGATCCTCCCCTCGCGGTTCACCACGAAGAAAAACCCGTCCAGCGCCTGCCGCGGGAACCGGAAAATTCCTCAGGATTTCTGGGATTCGGGACAGGAAAATTCCCGAGGATTCCCGGGGTTTGGGATGGGAATGAGACAATTCCCGAGGATTCCCAGGGTTTGGGATGGGAAAATTCCCGAGGATTCTCGGGGTTTGGGATGGGAATGAGACAATTCCTGAGGATTCCCGGGGTTTGGGATGGGAATGAGACAATTCCTGAGGATTCCCAGGGTTTGGGATGGGAATGAGACAATTCCTGAGGATTCCCAGGGTTTGGGATGGGAAAATTCCCGAGGATTCTCGGGGTTTGGGATGGGAATGAGACAATTCCCGAGGATTCCTAGGGTTTGGGATGGGAATGAGACAATTCCTGAGGATTCCCGGGGTTTGGGATGGGAATGAGACAATTCCTGAGGATTCCCGGGGTTTGGGATGGGAATGAGACAATTCCTGAGGATTCCCAGGGTTTGGGATGCGATCATCCCCCGTTCCCATCCCATTCCCAATCCCAATCCCAATTTGCTGTGAGATCTTGACCTGGGGAAGAAACCCCAATCCCTATCCCAACCCCAACCCCAATCCCAATCCCAATCCTAACCCCAATCCCGCTCCCAATTTACAACCTCAATTCCAATTTACAGCCCCAATCCCAACCCCAATCCCAATGCTAACCCCAATCCCAATCCCATCCTGAATTCCCGGGAATTCCCGGGAATCACCGACCTCCCCAATCCCATTCCCAACCCCAATCCCAATCCCAACCCCAATTCCTTGTGAAATCATAACCTGGACAGGAACTCCCAATCCCATTCCCAACCCCAATCCCATTCCCAATCCCAACTTCCTGTGGATTTCCCTAATGGAAATGAACTCCCCAATCCCAATCGCAATCCCAATCCCAATCCTGATTTCCTGTGAAATCTTGACCTGGAGAGGAATCCCCAATCCCAATCCCAACCCCAATCCCATTCCCAATTTCCTGTGAAATCTTGACCTGGGGAGTAATTCCCAATCCTTATCCCAATCCCAATGCCAATCCCAATCTCCTGTGGATTCTCCAAACAGGAATGTACTCCCCAGTCCCAATCCCAATCCCAATTCCCTGAAAAATCATAATTGGGATCCAATTGGGATCTGTTCCCAACCCCAATCCCAACCCCCACCCCAATCCCAAATCCCATTCCCAATGCAATTCAAATCAAGACCTTGGGAGGAACCCTCCATTCCCATTCCCAATCCCAATCCCAATCCCAATTCCCTGTGAATTCCCAAAATGGGAAGGAAATCTCCAATCCCAACCCCAACCCCAACCCCAAATCCCATTCCCAAACCAATTCAAACCAAGACCTTGGGAGGAAATGCCCAATCCCAATCCCAACCCCAATCCCAATCCTTTTCCCAATCCCAATCTCCTGAGGATTCCCCAGTTAGGAACGAATTCCCCAGTCCCAATCCCAATTCCCTGAGAAATCATAATTGGGATCCAATTGGGATGCATTCCCAATCCCAACCCCAATCCCAATCCCAAATCCCATTCCCAATGCAATTCAAAATAAGACCTTACGACGAACTGCTCATTCTCAACCCCAACCCCAACCCCAATTCCCCCTGCCAATCCCAATCCCAATCCCAATCTCAAATCCCAATCCTAATCCAAATTTAGAATCCCAAACCCAATCCCAGTCCCAATCCCATTCCCAAGCCCAATCCCAATCCTTTTCCCAATCCATTCCCATTCCCAATCCCAATCCCAATCCCAATCCCAATCGCACTCCAAACCCCCAAATCCCAATCCTAACCCAATCCCACTCCCAACTCCAATCCCAACCCCAAACCCAATCTCCTGTGGATTCCCCAGTTAGGAATGAACTCCCCAGCCCCAATCCCAATTCCCTGAGAAAACATAATTGGGATCCAATTGGGATCCGTTTCTAATCCCAACCCCAATCCCAATCCCAACCCCAATCCCAATCCCAACCCCACTTCCAATCCCAATCCCAACCCCAATCCCAATCCCAACCCCACTTCCAATCCCAATCCCAACCCCAATCCCAATCCCAACCCCAATGCAATTCAAAATAAGACTTTAGGATGAACTGCTCATTTTCAATCCCAATCCCAATTCCCACTCTCAATCCCAGCCCCAATCCTAACCCCAATCGCACTCCCAAATCCCAACCCTAATCCAAATCTACAATCCCAACCCCAATCCCAATCCCAATACCACTCCCAAATCCCAACCCTAATCCAAATCTACAATCCCAACCCCAATCCCAATCCCACTCCCAACTCCAATCTCAACTCCACTCCCAATCCCAACCCCAATCCCAAATCCCAATCCCATTCCTCATCCCAATCCATTTCCCAATCCCAATTTCTTCTGAAATCTTGACCCGGGGAGTAATTCCCAATCCCTATCCCAATCCCAACCCCAACCGCAATCCCAATCCCAAATCCCATTCCCAATTCAATTCAAACCAAGACCTTAGGAGGAACTGCCCAACCCCAATCCCAATCCCAACCCCAATCCCAATCCCAATCCCAATTTCCTGTGACATCTTGATCTGGGGAGGAATCACCAACCCCAATCCCAAACAAAATTTCAATCCCAATCCCAATCCCAACCCCAACCCCAATCCCAATCCCATTCCCAATCCCAATTTCCTGTGGATTCCCCCGATAGGAATGAACTCCCCAATCCCAGTCCCAGTCCCAGTTTCCTGTGAGATCTTGACCTGAGGAGGAATCCCCAATCCCAATTTACAATCCAAATCCCATTCCCATTCCCATTCCCATTCCCAATCCCAATCCCAAATCCAACTCCTAATCCCAAATCCCATTCCCAATGCAATTCAAATTAAGATCTCAAGAACTGCCCATTCCCATTCCCAATCCCAATCCCAACCCCAACCTCAAATCTCACTTCCATTCCCAGTCCCATTCCCATTCCCAATCTCAATCCCAATCCCAATTCCAATCCATTCCCATTCCCAATCCCTATACCAATCCTATTCACAATCCCAACTTCCTGTGGATTCCCCAGATGGGAACGAACTCCCCAGTCCCAATCCCAATTCCCTGAGAAATCATAATTGGGATCCAATTGGGATCCGTTCCCAATCCCAATCCCAAATCCCATTCCCAATGCAATTCAAAATAAGACCTTAGGACGAACTGCTCATTCTCAACCCCAAACCCAACCCCAATCCCAACCCCAATCCCAACCCCAATCCCAACCCCAAACCCAGTCCCATTCCCAATTCTAATCCATTCCCATTCCCAATCCCAACCCCAATCCAATTCCCATTCCCAATCCCAAATCCCAACCCCAAATCCCAATGCTAACCCCAATCCCAACCCCATTCCCATTCGCAATCCCAAATCTCAATCCCAGTCCCAATCCCAGTCCCAATCCCAACACCAATTCCCTAAGAAATCATAATCTAGGGAGGATCCAATTGCGATCCAATCCCAACCCCAATCCCAACCCCAATCCCAATCCCAATCCCAATTCTAATCCATTCCCTTTCTCAATCCCAACCCAATTCCCATTCCCAATCCCAAATCCCAACCCCAAATCCCAATCCCACCCCCAATCCCAACCCCAATCCCGACCCCAATGCCAACCCCAATCCCTATTCTAATCCATTCCCTTTCCCAATCCCAACCCCAATCCCAACCCCAATCCCAAATCCCAACCCCAAATCCTAATCCCAACCCCAATCCCAACCAAAATTTCAATCCCAATCCCAATCCCAATCCCAATCCCAACTTCCTGTGGATTCCCCTGATGGGAATGAACTCCCCAATCCCAGTCCCAGTTTCCTGTGAGATCTTGACCCGAGGAGGAATCCCCAATCCCAATTTACAATCCCAATCCCATTCCCATTCCCATTCCCAATCCCAATCCCAAATCCAACTCCTAATCCCAAATCCCATTCCCAATGCAATTCAAATTAAGATCTCAAGAACTGCCCATTCCCATTCCCAATCCCAATCCCAACCCCAACCTCAAATCTCACTTCCATTCCCAGTCCAATTCCCATTCCCAATCTCAATCCCAATCCCAATCCAATCCATTCCCATTCCCAATTCTAATCCATTCCCATTCCCAATCCCAACCCCAATCCCATTCCCTTTCCCAATCCCAATCCCAATCTCAAATCCCAATCCCAATCCATTCCCATTTCCAATTCCAACCCCAACCCTAATCCCACTCCCAACCCCCAAATCCCAATCCTAACCCAATCCCATTCCCAACTCCAATCCCAATCCCAATCCCAACCCCAACCCCAATCTCATGTGGATTCCCCAAATGGGAATGAACTCCCCATTCCCAATCCCAACCGCAATCCCAATCCCAACCACAATCCAAATCCCAATCCCAAATCCTAAAATCCCAAATCCCCAATCCTAACCCAAATCCCACTCCCAACTCCAATCTCAAACCCACTCCCAATCCCATTCCCAATCCCAATTCTAATCCATTCCCTTTCCCAATCCCAACCCCATTGCCATTCCCAATCCCAAATCTCAATCCCATTCCCAATCCCTGTCCCAATCCCAACACCAATTCCCTAAGAAATCATAATCTAGGGAGGATCCAATTGTGATCCAATCCCAACCCCAATGCTAACCCCAATCCCAACCCCAATCCCAACCCCAATCCCAATCCCAATTCTAATCCATTCCCTTTCCCAATCCCAACCCAATTCCCATTCCCATTCCCAAATCCCAAATCCCAAATCCCAACCCCAAATCCCAATGCTAACCCCAATCCCAACCCCAATCCCAACCCCAATCCCAATTCTAATCCATTCCATTTCCCAATTCCAACCCACTTCCCATTCTCATTCCCATTCCCAAATCCCAACCCCAAATCCCAATGCTAACCCCAATCCCAACCCCATTCCCATTCCCAATCCCAAATCTCAATCCCATTCCCAATCCCAGTCCCAATCCCAACACCAATTCCCTAAGAAATCATAATCTAGGGAGGATCCAATTGCGATCCAATCCCAACCCCAATGCCAACCCCAATCCCAACCCCAATGCCAACCCCAATCCCAATCCCAATTCTAATCCATTCCCTTTCCCAATCCCAACCCAATTCCCATTCCCAATCCCAAATCCCAAATCCCAACCCCAAATCCCAATGCTAACCCAAATCCCAACCCCAATCCCAAATCCCAAATTCCCGACCTCGAGCAGGAGCGGCCCCAGGGACTCCTTCTCGATGACGCCCTGGCTGCTGGAGGAGATGTCTGACTTCTGCACGTCGTCGTCTGCCGCTTTTTCTGGAAAATCGGGAAAAACGGGAATTTTCAGCCCCGGGAACTTCACCGATCGATCGATTGATTGATCGATTGATTGGGTTATTGGCAATAATGGTTCACAATAATTATCCAATCGTGGATCATTGGGAATGAGAGCGGCGCCAAAATGTTTGGGGTTTTGTTTTTGTCCTTAAATTCCAAAAAATGTGGAATTTTTTATTAATTGTTTCATAATGAAGGTATTAATTGGACAGGATGAAGGAGGGGAAGTCCATCCCAAGAGGAAATTTGGGAAAAGGATCAAAATATGAAGGTTTTGGGAAAAAGGGATTCAAAAAAGTTTGGGATAATGAGGTCAAAAATCCAAACTTTGGGAAAAAGGAATCCAAAGTTTGGGGGAAAGGATCCAAAATCTGAGGGTTTTGGGGAAAAAGAATCCAAGGTTTGGGGGAAAGGGAGCCAAAAAAGTTTGGGATAAAAGGATCAAAAATCCAAACTGTGGGAAAAATGAATCTGAAGTTTGGGGGAAAGGGATCCAAAGTTTGGGGGAAAGAAATCCAAAGTTTTTGGGGAAAAGGGATTCAAAAAAGTTTGGGATAAAGGCGTCAAAAATCCAAACTTTGGGAAAAAGGAATCCAAGGTTTGGGGGAAAGAGGTCCAAAGTTTTTGGGGAAAAGGGTCCAAAATTCAAAGTTTTTGGGGAAAAGGGAACCAAAGTTTGGGGGAAAGAGGTCCAATGTTTGGGGGAAAGAAATCCAAAGTTTTTTGGGGGAAAGGACTCCAAAATGCTAAGTTTGGGAAAAAAGGATCCAAAGTTCAGGGAAAGGGATCCAAAATCCGAAGTTTGGGGGAAAAGGACCCAAAGTCTGGGGAAAAGGGATTCAAAAATTTTGGGATAAAGGGGTCAAAAATCCAAACTTTGGGAAAAAGGAATCCAAGGTTTGGGGGAAGAGGTCCAAAGTTTTTGGGGAAAGGGTCCAAAATCCAAAGTTTTTGGGGAAAAGGGAACCAAAGTTTGGGGGAAAAAGGTCCAATGTTTGGGGGAAAGAAATCCAAAGTTTTTGGGGGAAAGGACTCCAAAATCCTAAGTTTGGGAAAAAAGGATCCAAAGTTCAGGGAAAGGGATCAAAAATCCAAAGTTTTTGGGGAAAAGGGAACCAAAGTTTGGGGAAAGGGATCCAAAAAAGTTTGGGATAAAAGGATCAAAAATCCAAACTTTGGGAAAAAGGAATCCAAGGTTTGGGGGAAAGAGGTTCAAAGTTTTTGGGGAAAAGGATCCAAAATTCAAAGGTTTTGGGGAAAAGGGAACCAAAGTTTGGGGGAAAGAGGTCCAATGTTTGGGGGAAAGAAATCCAAAGTTTTTGGGGGAAAGGACTCCAAAATCCTAAGTTTGGGAAAAAAGGATCCAAAGTTCAGGGAAAGGGATCAAAAAAAGTTTGGGATAAAGGCGTCAAAAATCCAAACTTTAGGAAAAAGGAATCCAAGGTTTGGGGCAAAGGGATCCAAAGTTTGGGGGAAAAGGAATCCAAAATCCAAAATTTTTGGGGAAAGGGAACCAAAATCCAAAGTTTAGGGGGAAAGGATCCAAAGTTTGGGGGAAAAGGACCAAAAATCCAAAGTCTGGGGAAAGGGATCCAAAATGTGAAGTTTGGGGGAAAGGGATCCAGAAAAGTTTGGGATAAAAGGATCAAAAATCCAAAATGTGGGGAAAATGAATCTGAAGTTTGGGGGAAAGGGAGCCAAAGGTTGGGGAAAAGAAATCCAAAGTTTTTGGGGAAAAGGGATTCAAGAAAGTTTGGGATAAAGGCGTCAAAAATCCAAACTTTGGGAAAAAGGATCCAAGGTTTGGGGGAAAGAGGTCCAAAGTTTTTGGGGAAAAGGGTCCAAAATTCAAAGTTTTTGGGGAAAAGGGTCCAAAATTCAAAGTTTATGGGGAAAAGGGAACCAAAGTTTGGGGGAAAGAGGTCCAATGTTTGGGGGAAAGAAATCCAAAGTTTTTGGGGGAAAGGACTCCAAAATCCTAAGTTTGGGAAAAAAGGATCCAAAGTTCAGGGAAAGAGATCAAAAATCCAAAGTTTGGGGGAAAAGGACCCAAAGTTTGGGGGAAAGGGATCCAAAAAAGTTTGGGATAAAGGGGTCAAAAATCCAAACTTTGGGAAAAAGGAATCCAAGGTTTGGGGGAAAGAGGTCCGAAGTTTTTGGGGAAAAGGGTCCAAAATTCAAAGTTTTTGGGGAAAAGGGATCCAAGATCCAAAGTTTGGGGGAAAGGAACCCGAAGTTTTTGGGGGAAAGGGATATAGAAAAGTTTGGGAGAAAGGGATCCAAAATCCAGAGTTTGGGGAAAAGGGATCCCAAGTTTGGGAAAAAATAGGAATCTGAAGTTTGGGGAAAAAAGGATTCAAAGTTTGGGGAAAAGAGGTCCAAGGCTTGTGGGAGAAGAATCAAAAGTTTTTGGAGAAAAAGAAACCAAAATTTGGCGGAAAGGAATCCAAAATCCAAAGTTTGGGGAAAAGGATCCAAAATCCAAAGAGATCTGGGGTGGGGATGGATCGGATCTGGGCAAGCTGGGAGAGCTGGGAATGGAGGGATTGCCCTGGGAAAGGGGAGAGTGCTTGGGATGGGGGAAGGGATTCCCAAATGGGCTGCCATTCCAGGGAATGGCCCAGGATGGATTGGGATCCCCCTGGGATCGTGGGATTGGATTGGGATTGGATTGGGATGGGATTGGATTGGGACGGGATTGGATTGGGATTGGGATTGGATTGGGATTGGAACGGGATTGGGGTTGGACTGGGATTGGGATTGGAACGGGATTGGGATTGGGATTGGGATTGGATTGGAACGGGATTGGGATTGGGATTGGAACGAGATTGGGATTGGATTGGGATTGGATTGGGATTGGGATTGGATTGGGATTGGATTGGGATTGGATTGGGATTGGCACTGAAGGCCCATGGATCCCGAACAATTACAGAATTCCTGGATTTCCTCCTTTCTCCCTCCCCTCACTGCGACACTCCCATTATTCCCACCATTCCCACCATTCCCACCATTCCCACCATTCCCACCATTCCCACCATTCCCATCATTCCCATTGCTCTCCTTCCCTGCAGATCCTCCCTGGAAACTCCGACCCTAAACCCTCTCAGGTCCCAAAAATCCCAACGGTTTGGGGATGGAAAAAAACTGGAAAAGGAACTTCCTCCATTCCCATTCCATTCCCATTCCCATTCGCATAATTCCATTCCATTCCATTCCATTCCATTCCATTCCATTCCATTCCCATTCCATTCCATTCCATTCCATTCCCATTCCCGTTCCATTATCCCATCCCCATTCTCGTTATCCCATTTTTTCCCATTCCCATTCCCATTCCATTCCCATTCCATTCCCATTCCCATAACTCACTCCCATAGTTCTCATTCCATTCCATTCCCATTCCCGTAATTCCCATAATTCCCATTCCTATTCCTTTCCCATTTCCATTCCATTCCCATAAATTCCATTCCCACACTTCCCATAATTCCCATTCCCATTCACATTCCATTCCATTTCCATTCCCATCCCATTCCCATAGTTCCCATTCCCATAATTTCCATTCCATTTCCTTTATCCCATTCCCATTATCCCATATTTTTTCCCATCCCCATTCCATTCCATTCCCATTCTCATTCCATTCCCAATCCCATCATTCCATTCCATTCCCATTCCCATAATTCCATTCCCATTTCAAATCCATTCCCATTCCATTCCCATCATTCCCATTCCCATTCCCAATCCCATCCCATCCCATTCCCATTCCATTCCTATTCCCATTCCATTCCCATAATCCCATTTCCACAATTCCATTCCCATTCCCATCATTCCCATTCCCAATCCCATCCCAATGCCATCCCATTCCCATTCCATTCCCATAATCCCATTCCCATAATTCCATTCCCATTCCCCTTCCATTCCATTCCCATTCCTATAATTCCATTCCCATTTCAAATCCATTCCCATTCCCATTCCATTCCCTATCCCATCCCATTCCCATTCCCATAATCCCATCCCATTCCCATTCCCATAATCCCATTCCCATAATCCCATTCCCATTCCATTCCCATTCCCAATCCCATTCCCATTCCAATCCCATAATCCCATAATCCCATTCCCATAATCCCATTTCCATACCCATTCCATTCCCATAATCCCATTCCCATAATCCCATTCCCATTCCCAATCCCATTCCCATCCCATTCCCATCCCATTCCCATAATCCCATTCCCATTCCCAATCCCATCCCATTCCCAATCCCATTCCCATTCCATTCCCAATCCCAATCCCAATCCCAATCCAAACCCATTCCCATTCCCATTATCCCATTCCCATTCCCATTCCATAATCCCATTCCCATAATCCCATAATCCCATAATCCCGTAACCCCATAATCCCATAATCCCATATTCCCACCCCGTCATTCCCACCATTCCCGCCATTCCCGCACCCTCACCCTGCTCCAGCCTCCTCATCTGCTGGATCTGATCGACAGTTTTGCGCAGGATCTTGCACTTGTCGGGCTTGACGCTCAGCCCGTCGATGTCGCCGATGTTCGCCGACAGCAGCTCCGCCAGCTCCTCCAGGTACCTGTGCTCCTGCTCCCGCCGCCGCTTCTCATGGCTGATGGAAAAATGGGGAAAAATCAGAAAAATCAAATTTTTTCCACTTTTTTTCCCAGGTTTTCCCACTTTTTTCCTGGTTTTTTCTGTTCTTTCCCCGCTTTTTTCTGGATTTTTCTTTTATTTTTAATTTTTTTTTACCAACTTCTTTCCCTGCTTTTTTTTCCCTTTTGTCCTGCTTTTTTCAATTTTTCCCTGCTTTTTTCCACTTTTTTCCTGCCTTTTTCCTGGTTTTTTCTGTTCTTTCCCCGCTTTTTTCTGGATTTTTCTTTTTTTTTTTTTTTTAATTTTTTCCCAACTTCTTTCCCTGCTTTTTTTCCCCTTTTGTCCTGTTTTTTTACGTTTTCCCCCCACTTTCTTCCTTTTTTTCCCCATATTTTCTGGGGTTTTTCCTACTTTTTTCTCTCTTTTTCCCATTTTTTTCTGGTTTTTTTTCTGTTTTTTTCCTGCTTTTTTCGTGTTTTCTCCCAGCTTTTCTTCCCTTTTTTCCTGCATTGTTCTGGGTTTTTTCCTGCTTTTTTCTGTAATTTTCCCTTTTTTTCCATGATTTTTCCACCTTTTTTCCCTGCTTTTTTCAATTTTTCCCTGCTTTTTTCCACTTTTTTCCTGCCTTTTTCCTGTTTTTTTCTGTTATTTCCCCACTTTTTTCTGGATTTTTCTTTTTTTTTTTTTTTCATTTTTTCCCAACTTCTTTCCCTGCTTTTTTCCCTTTTGTCCTGCTTTTTTCAATTTTTCCCTGCTTTTTTCCACTTTTTTCCCACTTGTTTCCTGGTTTTTTCTGTTCTTTCCCCACTTTTTTCTGAATTTTTCTTCTTTTTTTAAAATTTTTTCCCAACTTCTTTCCCTGCTTTTTTTCCCCCTTTTGTCCTGCTTTTTTCAATTTTTCCCTGCTTTTTTCCACTTTTTTCCCACTTGTTTCCTGGTTTTTTCTGTTCTTTCCCCGCTTTTTTCTGAATTTTTCTTTTTTTTTTTTTAATTTTTTCCCAACTTCTTTCCCTGTTTTTTTTCCCCTTTTCTCCTGCTTTTTTCCCCACTTTCTTCCTTTTTTTCCCCCCATTATTTCTGGGGTTTTTCCTACTTTTTTCTCTCTTTTTCCCATTTTTTTCTGTTTTTTTTTTTCTGTTTTTTTCCTGCTTTTTTCATATTTTCTCCCAGCTTTTCTTCCCTTTTTTCCTGCATTGTTCTGGGGTTTTTCCTGCTTTTTTCTGTAATTTTCCCTTTTTTTCATGATTTTTCCACCTTTTTTTCCTGCTTTTTTTAATTTTTCCCTGCTTTTTTCCACTTTTTTCCTTTATTTTTGTGCTTTTTCCCTGCTTTTTTCCTACTTTTTTCTCTTTTCTTCCCATTTTTCTGGTTTTTTTTCTGGTTTTTTCCTTCTTTTTTTGTGTTTTCTCCCAGCTTTTCTTCCCTTTTTTCCTGCATTGTTCTGGTTTTTTCCTGCTTTTTTCTGTAATTTTCCCTTTTTTTCATGCTTTTTCCACCTTTTTTCCCTGCTTTTTTCAATTTTTCCCTGCTTTTTTCCACTTTTTTCCTGCCTTTTTCCTGGTTTTTTCTGTTCTTTCCCGCTTTTTTCTGGATTTTTCTTTTTCTTTTTTTTAAAAATTTTTTCCCAACTTCTTTCCCTGTTTTTTTTCCCTTTTGTCCTGCTTTTTTCAATTTTTCCCTGCTTTTTTCCACTTTTTTCCTGCCTTTTTCCTGGTTTTTTCTGTTCTTTCCCCACTTTTTTCTGGATTTTTCTTTTTTTTTTTTTTTAATTTTTTCCCAACTTCTTTCCCTGCTTTTTTTCCCCTTTTGTCCTGCTTTTTTTCCGTTTTCCCCCCACTTTCTTCCTTTTTTTCCCCGTTATTTCTGGGGTTTTTCCTACTTTTTTCTCTCTTTTTCCCCATTTTTTCTGTTTTTTTTTCTGTTTTTTTCCTGCTTTTTTCCTGCTTTTTTCATATTTTCTCCCAGCTTTTCTTCCCTTTTTTCCTGCATTGTTCTGGGGTTTTTCCTGCTTTTTCTGTAATTTTCCTTTTTTTTCCATGCTTTTTCCACCTTTTTTTCCTGCTTGTTTCAATTTTTCCCTGCTTTTTTCCACTTTTTCCCTTTTTTCCTTTCTTTTTGTGCTTTTTCCCTGCTTTTTTCCTACTTTTTTCTCTCTTTTCGTCCATTTTTTCCCTGGTTTTTTCCTCCACTTTTTCCCCATTTTTCCCACTTTTTTTCCATTTTTTCCTGCTTTTTCCCTGCTTTTTTCCCTGTTTTTTCCCATTTTCCCTGTTTTTTTGGCCATGTTTGGGCCGATGTTCGCCGACAGGAGCTCCACAGCTGATAAAGGGAGAAAAAATGGAAAAATGGGATTTTCCTGGATTTTTAATTTTTTCTGCTTTTTTCCTGATTTTTTCCGCTTTTTTTTCCCATTTTTTTCCTGGTATTTTCCTATTTTTTCCTGTTTTTTTCTTGCGTTTTCCTGGTTTTTTCCTGCTTTTTTCCCCCACTTTTTTCCTGGTTTTGTCTATTTTTTTTCTGCTTTTTCCCTACTTTTTTCTGATTTTTCAATTTTTTTCCTATTTTTCTCCTCTTTTTTCCATTTTTTTTCTGCTCTCTTTCTGCTTTTTTTCTGGGTTTTTTCCTGCTTTTTTCTGTTTTTTTCGATTTTTTTTCCTGCTTTAATCCTGGTTTTCCCTGGTTTTCCCCCACTTTTTCCCTTTTTCCTGCTTTTTTCCCATATTTTCCCATATTTTCCCAGCTTTTTAATGTTTTTTCTCACTTTTTCCCACTTTTTTCCTGTTTTTTTTCTTTTTTCTCTCTTTTTTTTTTTTCCTGGTTTTTCCCCCCCTTTTGTCCTGCTTTTTTCCATTGGACTGCTCCAGGATTGCACAGCTCCAGGATTGGAAAATTCTGGGATTGGACAATTCGGGATTGGGAAATTCTGGGATTGGACAGTTCTGGGATTGGACAATTTGGGATTGGACAACTTTAGGATTGGACAGTTCTGGGATTGGACAATTTGGGATTGGGAAATTCTGGGATTGGACAATTCTGGGATTGGACAGTTACGGGATTGGACAATTTGGGATTGGACAGTTCTGGGATTGGACAGTTCTGGGATTGGACAATTCTGGGATTGGACAGTTACGGGATTGGACAATTTGGGATTGGACAGTTCTGGGATTGGACAATTCTGGGATTGGGAAATTCTAGGATTGGGAAATTCTGGGATTGGACAGTTTTGGGATTGGACAACTTTAGGGTTGGACAGTTCTGGGACTGGACAGTTCTGGGATTGGGCACTTCCGGGAATGGACAGTTCTGGGATTGGACAGTTCTGGGATTGGACAGTTCTGGGACTGGGAAATTCTGGGATTGGACAATTCTGGGATTGGACAGTTCTGGGATTGGACAGTTCCGGGATTAGATAATTTGGGATTGGACAGTTCTAGCACTGGACAGTTCTGGGATTGGACAGTTCTGGGATTGGACAGTTCTGGGATTGGAAAATTCCAGGATTGGACAGTTCTGGGATTGGACAGTTCTGGGATTGGACAGTTCCGGGATTGGACAATTTGGGATTGGACAGTTCTGGGATTGGACAGTTCTGGGATTGGACAATTCTGGGATTGGACAACTTTAGGATTGGACAGCTCTGGGATTGGACAGTGCTGGGATTGGGAAATTCTGGGATTGGACAATTCTGGGATTGGACAATTCTGGGATTGGACAGTTCTAGCACTGGACAATTCAAGATTGGACAGTTCTAGGATTGGACAGTTCTGGGATTGGACAATTCTGGGATTGGACAATTCTGGGATTGGACAATTTGGGATTGGACAGTTCTGGGATTGGACAATTTGGGATTGGACAGTTCTGGGATTGGACAGTTCTGGGATTGGGAAATTCTGGGATTGGGAAATTCTGGGATTGGACAGTTCCGGGATTGGACAGTTCTGGGATTGGACAGTTCTGGGATTGGACAATTCTGGGATTGGACAGTTCTAGGATTGGACAATTCTGGGATTGGACAGTTCTAGGATTGGACAGTTCTGGGATTGGGAAATTCTGGGATTGGACAGTTCTGGGATTGGGAAATTCTGGGATTGGGAAATTCTGGGATTGGACAGTTCCGGGATTGGACAGTTCTGGGATTGGACAGTTCCGGCATTAGATAATTTGGGATTGGACAGTTCTAGCACTGGACAATTCCAGATTGGACAGTTCTAGGATTGGACAATTCCAGGATTGGACAGTTCTGGGATTGGACAGTTCTGGGATTGGACAATTCTGGGATTGGACAGTTCTGGGATTGGACAATTCTGGGATTGGACAGTTCTGGGATTGGGAAATTCTGGGATTGGACAGTTCTGGGATTGGACAGTTCTGGGATTGGACAGTTCCGGGATTGGGCACTTCCGGGATTGGAGACTTCCGGGATTGGACAATTCCAGGATTGCACAGTTCTGGGATTGGACAGGTCTGGGATTGGACAGTTCTGGGATTGGACAATTTGGGATTGGACAGTTCTGGGATTGGACAATTCTGGGATTGGACAATTCCAGGATTGCACAGTTCTGGGATTGGACAATTCTGGGATTGGACAGTTCCGGGATTGGACAGTTCTGGGATTGGGAAATTCTGGGATTGGACAATTCTGGGATTGGACAGTTCTGGGATTGGACAGTTCCGGGATTAGATAATTTGGGATTGGACAGTTCTAGCACTGGACAGTTCTGGGATTGGACAGTTCTGGGATTGGAAAATTCCAGGATTGGACAGTTCTGGGATTGGACAGTTCTGGGATTGGACAGTTCCGGGATTGGACAATTTGGGATTGGACAGTTCTGGGATTGGACAGTTCTGGGATTGGACAATTCTGGGATTGGACAACTTTAGGATTGGACAGCTCTGGGATTGGACAGTTCTGGGATTGGGAAATTCTGGGATTGGGAAATTCTGGGATTGGACAGTTCCGGGATTGGACAGTTCTGGGATTGGACAGTTCTGGGATTGGACAGTTCCGGGATTGGACAGTTCTAGGATTGGACAATTCTGGGATTGGACAGTTCTAGGATTGGACAGTTCTGGGATTGGGAAATTCTGGGATTGGACAGTTCTGGGATTGGGAAATTCTGGGATTGGGAAATTCTGGGATTGGACAGTTCCGGGATTGGACAGTTCTGGGATTGGACAGTTCCGGCATTAGATAATTTGGGATTGGACAGTTCTAGCACTGGACAATTCCAGATTGGACAGTTCTAGGATTGGACAATTCCAGGATTGGACAGTTCTGGGATTGGACAATTCCGGGATTGGACAGTTCCGGGATTGGACAGTTCCGGGATTGGACAGTTCTGGGATTGGGAAATTCTGGGATTGGACAGTTCTGGGATTGGACAGTTCTGGGATTGGACAATTCCGGGATTGGACAGTTCCGGGATTGGACAGTTCTGGGATTGGGAAATTCTGGGATTGGACAATTCTGGGATTGGACAGTTCCGGGATTGGACAATTCCGGGATTGGACAGTTCCGGGATTGGACAGTTCCGGGATTGGACAGTTCTGGGATTGGACAGTTCTGGGATTGGACAGTTCCGGGATTGGGCACTTCCGGGATTGGAGACTTCCGGGATTGGACAATTCCAGGATTGCACAGTTCTGGGATTGGACAGGTCTGGGATTGGACAGTTCTGGGATTGGACAGGTCTGGGATTGGACAGTTCTGGGATTGGACAATTCTGGGATTGGACAATTCCAGGATTGCACAGTTCTGGGATTGGACAGGTCTGGGATTGGACAATTCTGGGATTGGACAATTTGGGATTGGACAGTTCTGGGATTGGACAGGTCTGGGATTGGACAGTTGTGGGATTGGACAGTTGTGGGATTGGACAGTTGTGGGATTGGGAAATTCTGGGATTGGGAAATTCTGGGATTGGACAGTTCTGGGATTGGACAACTTTAGGGTTGGACAGTTCTGGGACTGGACAGTTCTGGGATTGGGCACTTCCGGGAATGGACAGTTCTGGGATTGGACAGTTCTGGGATTGGGAAATTCTGGGATTGGACAATTCTGGGATTGGACAGTTCTGGGATTGGACAGTTCCGGGATTAGATAATTTGGGATTGGACAGTTCTAGCACTGGACAGTTCTGGGATTGGACAGTTCTGGGATTGGAAAATTCCAGGATTGGACAGTTCTGGGATTGGACAGTTCTGGGATTGGACAGTTCTGGGATTGGACAGTTCTGGGATCGGACAATTTGGGATTGGACAGTTCTGGGATTGGACAATTTGGGATTGGACAGTTCTAGGATTGGACAGTTCTGGGATTGGACAATTCCAGGATTGGACAGTTCTGGGATTGGACAGTTCCGGGATTGGACAATTCTGGGATTGGGAAATTCTGGGATTGGGAAATTCTGGGATTGGACAGTTCTGGGATTGGACAATTCTCGGACCCTTCCCTTCTCCAGGAGAGCATTCCCAACTCTCTCAGGAGCTTTTCCTTTGAATTTTGGAGGAATTTTCCCTTTGGATCAGGAGGAGATCCTTGGGGGAGGGGGAGGAGCCATTGGGAAAAGCTCCCATGGGATTGGGAATCTCCGGGATGAGGAGAAACCAGAATTGGTTTTCCAAAGAAAAGAAAAATCCTGGAAAAATCCACAGGAAAATCTCCGGGATTGAGCCTTTCCCAGAAAATAATTGGAATGGGACTGGAATGGAATGGAATGGGATTGGGTTGGGATTGGAACGCGATTCGATTGGGATTGGATTGGGAATGGGATTGGGATTGGAATGGGATTGGATTGGGATTGGGAGTTGAATGGGATTGGATTGGGAATGGGATTGGGATTGGAATGGGATTGGGATTGGGATTGGATTGGGAATGGGATTGGGATTGGAATGGGATTGGGATGGGATTGGGATTGGGAATTGAATGGGACTGGGATTAGAAAGGAATGGGATTGGGATTAGAATGGAATGGGATTGGGATTGGGATTGGATTGGGACTGGGATAGGAATGGGATTGGATTGGGATCTGGAGAGACTTTTCCAGGACTTTCCCTCAGATGCTTTTCCACTGAAACCCTTCCGGTTTTGGGATGAGTTTTCTTTTGGGAAGAGGCGCGGAATTCTACCGCAGTGTTGGATTTTGGGAAGGAATTCCTGGATGGGATTCCCAGGGAAGCTGTGGATCCCTGGGATGTCCCAGGAAGGATTGGGATCCCCCTGGGATTGTGGGATTGGGATCGGAATGGGATTGGGATGGGATTGGAATAGGATCAGAATGGGATTGGGATCGGAATGGGATTCAGATTGGGATTGGATTGGGATTGGAATGCAATGGGATTGGATCAGGATTGGATTGAGAACGGAACGGGATTGGATTGGGATCGGAATGGGATTGGATAGGGATTGGAAATGGATCAGAATGCGATTAGAATGGAATTGGGATTGCATTGGGATTGCAATGGGATTCAGATTGGGATTGGATTGGGATTGGAATGGGATTGGGAGAGGTTTGTTTGAGGATTTTCTCCTCGGAATATTTTCCAATGAAACCCCCCCAGGTTTGGGATGACTTTTCCTTTGGGAAGAGGTGAGGAATTCTACGGGAGCTTTGGATTTTGGGAAGGAATTCCCGGATGGAATGGAATTCCCAGGGAAGCTGTGGATCCCTGGGAATGCCCCAGGATGGATTGGGATCCCCCTGGGATTGTGGGATTGGGATTGGGATGGGATTGGGATTGGAATAAAATTGGATTGGGATGGGATTGGATTAGATTGGGATTGGAATAGAAGCGGAATTGGATAGGAATGGAATGGGATTGGGATTAGAATGGAATGGGATTGGGATTAGAATGGAATGGGATTGGGATAGGATTGGGACTGGGATAGGAATGGGATTGGATTGGGATCTGGAGAGGTTTTTCCAGGATTTTCCCTCAGATGCTTTTCCAATGAAACCCTTCCGGTTTTGGGATGAGTTTTCTTTTGGGAAGAGGTGCGGAATTCTATGGGAGCTTTGGATTTCGGGAAGGAATTCCTGGATGGAAGGGATTCCCAGGGAAGCTGTGGATCCCTGGGATGTCCCAGGAAGGATTGGGATCCCCCTGGGATTGTGGGATTGGAATGGGATTGGAATTGGGATTCGGTTTGGATTGGAATGGGAATGCAATGAGATGGGATTGGGACTGGCAATGCCACGGGATGGGATTGGAGTGGGATTGGATTGGAATTGGGATGGGATTGGATTGGGATGGGATTGGGATCAGAATACGATCAGAATGGGATTGTGATAGGAATGGGATTGGGATTGGATTGGGATTGGAATGCGATGGGATTGGATTGCGATTGGATTGAGACTGGAATGGGATTGGATTGGGATTGGGAATGAGAATGGGATGGGATTGGATTGGAATGGAATTGGGATTGGATTGGGATTGGATTGGGAATGGGATTGGGATTGGATTGGGACTGGGATAGGAATGGGATTGGATTGGGATCTGGAGAGACTTTTCCAGGACTTTCCCTCAGATGCTTTTCCAATGAAACCCTTCCGGTTTTGGGATGAGTTTTCTTTTGGGAAGAGGTGCGGAATTCTACCGCAGTGCTGGATTTTGGGAAGGAATTCCCGGATGGGATTCCCAGGGAAGCTGTGGATCCCTGGGATGTCCCAGGAAGGATTGGGATCCCCCTGGGATTGTGGGATTGGGATCGGAATGGGATTGGGATTGGGATTGGAATAGGATCAGAATGGGATTGGGATCGGAATGGGATTCAGATTGGGATTGGATTGGGATTGGAATGCAACGGGATTGGATCAGGATTGGATTGAGAATGGAACGGGATTGGATTGGGATCGGAATGGGATTGAGTAGGGATTGGAAATGGATCAGAATGCGATTAGAATGGAATTGGGATTGGATTGGGATTCAGAGAGGTTTATTCGAGGATTTTCTCCTCGGAATATTTTCCAATGAAACTCCCCCAGGTTTGGGATGACTTTTCCTTTGGGAAGAGTTAAGGAATTCTACGGGAGCTCTGGATTTTGGGAAGGAATTCCCAGCTGGAATGGAATTCCCAGGGAAGCTGTGGATCCCTGGGAATGCCCAAGGATGGATTGGGATCCCCCTGGGATCGCAGGATTGGGATGGGATTGGATTGGGATGGGATTGGGATCGGAACAGGATCAGAATGGGACTGTGATAGGAATGGGATTGGGATTGGGATTAGGATTGGAATGCGATGGGATTGGATAACGATTGGATTGAGACTGGAATGGGATTGGATTGGGATTGGCATCGGAATGGGATTGGAATGGGAATTGGATTGGAATGGAATTGGGATTGGATTGGAATTGGAATGGATTGGAATTGGATTAGAATGGGATTGGATGGGACGGGATTGGGATCGGATTGGGAATGAGAATGGGAATGGGATTTGGGATTGGGATTGGATTGGAATAGAATTGGGATCAGAATGGGATCAGAATGGGATTGGGATTGGGATCAGAATGGGAATGGATTGGGACTGGAATCGGACTGGGATTGGGATTGGGATTGGGATTGGGATGGGATTGGATTGGGATTGGAATGGGATTGGATTGGGATCTGAATAGGATCAGAATAGGATTGGAATGGGATCGAAAGAGGATTGGATTCAAATCCCTTCCCCCCCCAAAATTCCAGGATTTCCAACACTCCATGACATTCCCTTTCCCTCCAACATTCCCAAATTCCCTCTCCGCCCCTCCCGAGCTTCTCCAGAGAATTCCCAAAGGATCCACAAGAGCCCCTCCCCCTCCTCCTCCCCCTCCCCCCACTTTCCGAGCTGAAAAAACGCCCAAAAAAAATTTAAAATACAGAAAATTAAAAACGGAATTCCACACGGGAACGGCTCTGGGAATGGATTTCGGGGTCAGGGAAGGAATTCTAGGGATTGGATCAAAAACATCGGGAATGATCCGCAGGGCGAAAAATTCCCAGAAAAAAAAAATTGGGAGTGGAGGAGGGTTGGGGGGGAAAAAAAAAAATTAGGGAATAAAAATTCCGAGTGCCGTGGGTGAGCTCATTCCATAAAAAAATTCGGAGTGTCGGCGTTGCCGCGGCAACGTGCGGAGGGAGGGAGGGAGGGAATGAGGGAGGCTCGGCCGATTTTCCTGACGGGAAAAATTCGGGAAAATATTCCTGGAGGAGATTTGGGATCGGAGGAGACTGGGGGAGGGGGAATGGGGGAGGGGAGGGTTCCGGGGATTGGGAATTTCTGGAGGGAAGGGGAGGAATTCCCAGCGGGAATGGGGGAATAGAGGAATCCCATGGGAATTTGGGAATGTGGGAATTCCATGGGAATACAGGAGTGAGAGAATGAGGGAATCCCATGGGAATGTGGGAATTTGGGAATGGGGGAATTCCGTGGGAATGAGGGAAAATCCCATGGGAATGCGGGAATTTGGGAATCAGGGAACCCTGTGGGAATGTGGGAATTCCAATGGGAACGCAGGAATGAGGGAATGTGGGAGTGTGGGAATTCCACAGGAATGTCAGAATCCCATGGGAATATGGGAATGGGGAAATGTGGGAATGGAAGAATCCCATGGGAATGCAGGAAATCCCGTGGGAATGAGAGAATGCGGGAATGCAGGGATCCCATGGGAATCTGGGAATATGGAAACGGAGAAATGCAGGAATTTGGGAATGTGGGAATCCCACGGGAATGTGGGAATGAAAGAATCCCATGGGAACGTGGGAATGGGGGAATTCCATGGGAATACAGGAGTGAGAGGATGAGGGAATCCCATGGGAATGTGGGAATTTGGGAATGGGGGAATTCCATGGGAATGAGGGAAAATCCCATGGGAATGCGGGAATTTGGGAATCAGGGAATCCTGTGGGAATGTGGGAATTCCAATGGGAACGCAGGAGTGAGGGAATGTGGGAATGTGGGAGTGTGGGAATTCCATGGGAATGTCAGAATCCCATGGGAGTGTGGGAATGGGGAAATGTGGGAATGAAAGAATCCCATGGGAATGCAGGAAATCCCGTGGGAATTTGGGAATGAGGGAATTCCACGGAAATGTGGGAATCTGGAAATATGGGAATTCCATGGGAATGCGGGAATCTGGGAATGTGGGAATGTGGGAATGCCATAGAAATGACGCAATGAGGGAATTCCATGGGAATGTGGGAATTTGGGAATATGGGAATTTGGGGATTCCATGCAAACGCAGGAATGTGGGAATATGGGAATCCCATGGGAATGTGGGAATGTGGGAATTTGGGAATGTGGGAATAAGGGAATTCAGAAACATGGGAATGAGAGAATCCCATGGGAATGAGGGAATGTGGGAATGAGAGAATGCGGGAATGCAGGGATCCCATGGGAATTTGGGAATATGGAAACGGAGAAATGCAGGAATTTGGGAATGTGGGAATCCCATAGGAATGTGGGAATGGGGAAATGTGGGAATTCCATAGGAATGTCAGAATCCCATGGGAATGAGGGAATTCCATGGGAATGTGGGAATGAGAGAATTTGGGAATCCCGTGGGAATGTGGGAATTTGGGAACATGGGAATGAGGGAATCCCATGGAAATGAGGGAATGAGGGAATAACGGAATTCCATGGGAATATGGGAATGCAGGAATGTGGGAATCCCATGGGAATGTGGGAATGTGGGAATTCCATGGGAATACAGGAGTGAGAGGATGAGGGAATCCCATGGGAATGTGGGAATTTGGGAATGGGGGAATTCCGTGGGAATGAGGGAAAATCCCATGGGAATGCGGGAATTTGGGAATCAGGGAATCCTGTGGGAATGTGGGAATTCCAACGGGAATGCAGGAATGAGGGAATGTAGGAATGTGGGAATTCCATGGGAATGTCAGAATCCCATGGGAATGTGGGAATGGGGAAATGTGGGAATGAAAGAATCCCATGGGAATGCAGGAAATCCCATGGGAATTTGGGAATCAGGGAATTCCACGGAAATGTGGGAATCTGGAAATATGGGAATGCGGGAATCTGGGAATATGGGAATGTGGGAATGCCATAGAAATGACGCAATGAGGGAATTCCATGGGAATGTGGGAATTCGGGAATATGGGAATTTGGGGATTCCATGCAAACGCGGGAATGTGGGAATATGGGAATCCCGTGGGAATGTGGGAATGTGGGAATTTGGGAACGTGGGAATGAGGGAATTCAGAAACATGGGAATGAGAGAATCCCATGGGAATGAGGGAATGTGGGAATGAGAGAATGTGGGAATGCAGGGATCCCATGGGAATTTGGGAATATGGGAACGGAGAAATGCAGGAATTTGGGAATGTGGGAATCCCATAGGAATGTGGGAATGAAAGAATCCCATGGGAATGTGGGAATGGGGGAATGTGGGAATTCCACAGGAATGTCAGAATCCCATGGGAATGAGGGAATTCCATGGGAATGTGGGAATGAGAGAATTTGGGAATCCCGTGGGAATGTGGGAATTTGGGAACATGGGAATGAGGGAATCCCATGGGAATGTGGGAATGAGAGAATTTGGGAATTCCATGGGAATGAGGGAATCCCATGGAAATGAGGGAATGAGGGAATAAGGGAATTCCATGGGAGTATGGGAATGCAGGAATGTGGGAATCCCATGGGAATGTGGGAATGTGGGAATGAGGGAATTTGGGAATCAGGGAATTCCATGGGAATGTGGGAATTCGGGAATGAGGGAATCCCATGGGGATGTGGGAATGAGGGAAGGTGGGAATGTGGCAACCCCATGGGACTGTGGGAATGCAGGAATTTGGGAATGAGGGAACGTGGGAATGAGGGAAACCCCACGGCAACGTGGGAATCCCATGGGAATGTGGGAATGAGCGAATCCCATTGGAATGTGGAAGTGTGGGAATGAGGGAATGAGGGAACGTGGGAATTTGGGAATCCCACGGGAATGTGGGAGTGAGGGGAAGTGGGAAGGATCGAATCCCATGGGAATGTGGGAATGAGGGAATTCCATGGCAATTTGGGAATCCCATGGGAATATGGGAATGAGCGAATCCCAAGGGAATATAAAAATGAGCGCATCCCATTGGAATGTGGAAATGTGGGAATGAGGGAACGTGGGAATTTGGGAATCCCACGGGAATGGGGGAATGAGACAATGTGGGAATCCCATGGGAACGTGGGAGTCTCATGGGAATGTGGGAATGTGGGAATGAGGGGAAGTGAGAAGGATGGAATCCCATGGGAATGTGGGAGTGAGGGAACTCCACGGCAATTTGGGAATCTGGAAATTCCATGAGAACGTGGCAATGAGGCGATGTGGGAACCCCATGGGAATACGGGAATAAAAGAACCCCATGGGAATGTGGGAATCCCATGGGAATGTGGGAATTCCTTGGGAATGGGGGAATGGGAGAATCCCATGGGAATGGGGGAATATCGGGATGTGGGAATTCCATGGGAATGCTGGAATGAGGGAATCCCACGTCAGCGTGGGAATCTGGGAATGAGGGAATCCCACGGCAATATGGGAATGAGACAATGTGGGAATATAGGAATGAAAGAATCCCATGGGAACGTGGGAACATGGAAATGTGGGAATTCCATGGGAATGTGGGAATTTGGGAATGAGGGAACCCCACTGGAATGTGGGAATCCCGTGGGAATGAGCGAATGAGGAAATATGGGAATGTAGCAATGGGGGAATGTGGGAATTCCATGGGAACGAGGGAATGTGGGAATGAGGTAATTCCATGGGAATGGGGGAATGTGAGAATGAGCGAATCCCATGGGAATGTGGGAATGAGGGAATGAGGGAATGAGGGAATGAGGGAACGTGGGAATGTGGCAACTCCATGGGACTGTGGGGATGCAGGAATTTGGGAATGAGGGAATGAGGGAATGAGGGAAACCCCATGGCAATGCGGGAATCCCATGGGAATATGGGAATGAGCGCATCCCATTGGAATGTGGAAGTGTGGCAATGAGGGAACGAGGGAACGTGGGAATTTGGGAATCCCATGGGAATGTGGGAGTCTCATGGGAATGTGGGAATGAGGGGAAGTGGGAATGATGGAATCCCATGGGAACGTGGGAGTGAGGGAATTCCATGGCAATTTGGGAATCCCACGGGAATACGGGAATGAATGAATCCCAAGGGAATATAAAAATGAGCGCATCCCATTGGAATGTGGAAATGTGGGAATGAGGGAACGTGGGAATTTGGGAATCCCACGGGAATGGGGGAATGAGACAATGTGGGAATCCCATGGGAATGTGGGAGTCTCATGGGAATGTGGGAGTGAGGGAACTCCACGGCGATTTGGGAATCTGGAAATTCCATGAGAACGTGGCAATGAGCCGATGTGGGAACCCCATGGGAATATGGGAATAAAAGAATCCCATGGGAATGTGGGAATCCCATGGGAATGTGGGAATTCCATGGTAATGGGAGAATCCCATGGGAATGGCGGAATATCGGAATGTGGGAATCCCATGGCAATATGGGAATGAAACTACGTGGGAATGTAGTGATGAAGGAATCCCATGGGAACGTGGGAATATGGAAATGCGGGAATTCCATGGGAAGGTGGGAATTTGGGAATGAGGCAATCCCATTGGAATGTGTGAATATGGGAATCCCATGGGAATGTGGAAATGAGGGAATGAGGGAATATGGAAATGCAGCAATGTGAGACTGTGGAAATTCCATGGGAATGGGGGAATGTGAGAATGAGGGAATCCCATGGGGATGTGGGAATGGGGGAACGTGGGAATGTGGCAACTCCATGGGACTGTGGGAATGCAGGAATTTGGGAATGAGGGAATGTGGGAATGAGGGAAACCCCATGGCAATGCGGGAATCCCATGGGAATATGGGAATGAGCGCATCCCATTGGAATGTGGAAGTGTGGCAATGAGGGAACGAGGGAACGTGGGAATTTGGGAATCCCATGGGAATGTGGGAGTCTCATGGGAATGTGGGAATGAGGGGAAGTGGGAATGATGGAATCCCATGGGAACGTGGGAGTGAGGGAATTCCATGGCAATTTGGGAATCCCACGGGAATATGGGAATGAATGAATCCCAAGGGAATATAAAAATGAGCGCATCCCATTGGAATGTGGAAATGTGGGAATGAGGGAACGTGGGAATTTGGGAATCCCACGGGAATGGGGGAATGAGACAATGTGGGAATCCCATGGGAATGTGGGGAGTCTCATGGGAATGTGGGAATGTGGGAATGAGGGGAAGTGAGAAGGATGGAATCCCTTGGGAATGTGGGAGTGAGGGAACTCCACGGCGATTTGGGAATCTGGAAATTCCATGAGAACGTGGCAATGAGGCGATGTGGGAATCCCATGGGAATGTGGGAATTCCATGGGAATGGGAGAATCCCATGGGAATGGGGGAATATCGGGATGTGGGAATTCCATGGGAATGCTGGAATGAGGGAATCCCACGTCAACGTGGGAATTTGGGAATGAGGGAATCCCATGGCGATATGGGAATGAGACAATGTGGGAATATAGGAATGAAAGAATCCAATGGGAACGTGGGAACATGGAAATGTGGGAATTCCATGGGAATGTGGGAATTTGGGAATGAGGGAACCCCACTGGAACGTGGGAATCCCATGGGAATGTGGGAATGAGCGAATGAGGGAATATGGAAATGTAGCAATGTGAGACTGTGGAAATTCCATGGGAATGGGGGAATGTGGGAATGAGGCAATCCCATTGGAATGTGGGAATGAGGGAATTTGGGAATCAGGGAATTCCATTGGAATGTGGGAATTCAGGAATGAGGGAATCCCATGGGAATGGGGGAATGAGGGAATGAGGGAACGTGGGAATGTGGCAACTCCATGGGACTGTGGGAATGCAGGAATTCGGGAATGAGGGAATGTGGGAATGAGGGAAACCCCACGGCAACGTGGGAATCCCATGGGAATGTGGGAATGAGCGAATCCCATTGGAATGTGGAAGTGTGGCAATGAGGGAACGTGGGAACGTGGGAATTTGGGAATCCCATGGGAACGTGGGAATCTCATGGGAATGTGGGAATGGGGGAATGGGAGAATCCCATGGGAATGTGGGAGTCTCATGGGAATGTGGGAATGAGGGGAAGTGGGAAGGATGGAATCCCATGGGAATGTGGGAATGAGGGAATTCCATGGCAATTTGGGAATCTGGAAATTCCATGAGAACGTGGCAATGAGGCGATGTGGGAACCCCATGGGAATATGGGAATAAAAGAACCCTGTGGGAATGTGGGAATTCCATGGGAATGTGGGAATGGGGGAATGGGAGAATCCCATGGGAATGGGGGAATATCGGAATGTGGGAATCCCATGGCAATATGGGAATGAAACTACGTGGGAATGTAATGATGAAGGAATCCCATGGGAACGTGGGAATATGGAAATGCGGGAATTCCATGGGAAGGTGGGAATTTGGGAATGAGGCAATCCCATTGGAATGTGGGAATATGGGAATCCCATGGGAATGTGGAAATGAGGGAATGAGGGAATATGGAAATGCAGCAATGTGAGACTGTGGAAATTCCATGGGAATGGGGGAATTCGGGAATGAGGGAATCCCATGGGGATGTGGGAATGGGGGAACGTGGGAATGTGGCAACTCCATGGGACTGTGGGGACGCAGGAATTTGGGAATGAGGGAATGCGGGAATGAGGGAAACCCCATGGCAATGCGGGAATCCCATGGGAATGTGGGAATGAGCGCATCCCATTGGAATGTGGAAGTGTGGCAATGAGGGAACGAGGGAACGTGGGAATTTGGGAATCCCATGGGAATGTGGGAGTCTCATGGGAATGTGGGAATGAGGGGAAGTGGGAATGATGGAATCCCATGGGAACGTGGGAGTGAGGGAATTCCATGGCAATTTGGGAATCCCACGGGAATATGGGAATGAATGAATCCCAAGGGAATATAAAAATGAGCGCATCCCATTGGAATGTGGAAATGTGGGAATGAGGGAACGTGGGAATTTGGGAATCCCACGGGAATGGGGGAATGAGACAATGTGGGAATCCCATGGGAACGGGGGAGTCTCATGGGAATGTGGGAATGAGGGAATGAGGGGAAGTGGGAACAATGGAATCCCATGGGAATGTGGGAGTGAGGGAATTCCATGGCAATTTGGGAATCTGGAAATTCCATGAGAACGTGGCAACGAGGCGATGTGGGAACCCCATGGGAACATGGGAATAAAGGAATCCCATGCGAATGTGGGAATTCCACGGGAATGTGGGAATGGGGGAATGGGAGAATCCCATGGGAATGGGGGAATATCGGAATGTGGGAATCCCATGGGAATATGGGAATGAGACAATGTGGGAATATAGGAATGAAAGAATCCCATGGGAACGTAGGAATATGGAAATGCGGGAATTCCATGGGAACGTGGGAATTTGGGAATGAGGCAATCCCATTGGAATGTGGGAATATGGGAATCCCATGGGAATGTGGAAATGAGGGAATGAGGGAATATGGGAGTATAGCAATGTGAGACTGTGGAAATTCCATGGGAATGGGGGAATGTGGGAATGGGGGAATCCCATGGGAATATGGGAATGAGCGCATCCCATTGGAATGTGGAAGTGTGGCAACGAGGGAATGAGGGAACGTGGGAATTTGGGAATCCCATGGGAATGTGGGAGTCTCATGGGAATGTGGGAATGAGGGAATTCCATGGCAATTTGGGAATCTGGAAATTCCATGAGAACGTGGCAACGAGGCGACGTGGGAACCCCATGGGAATATGGGAATAAAAGAATCCCATGGGAATGTGGGAATCCCATGGGAATGTGGGAATTCCATGGGAATGTGGGAATGGGGGAATGGGAGAATCCCATGGGAATGGGGGAATATCGGGATGTGGGAATTCCATGGGAATGCTGGAATGAGGGAATCCCACGTCAACGTGGGAATTTGGGAATGAGGGAATCCCATGGCGATATGGGAATGAGACAATGTGGGAATATGGGAATGAAGGAATCCCATGACAACGTGGGAATATGGAAATGTGGGAATTCAATGGGAATGTGGGAATGTGGGAATGAGGGAATCCCATTGGAATGTGGGAATGAGCGAATGAGGAAATATGGGAATGTAGCAATGGGGCAATGTGGGAATTCCATGGGAATGAGGGAATGTGGGAATGGGGGAATTCCATGGGAATGTGGGAATGAGGGAATTCCATGGGAATGTGGGAATGAGGGAATGAGGGAACGTGGGAATGTGGCAACTCCATGGGACTGTGGGGATGCAGGAATTTGGGAACGAGGGAACGTGGGAATGAGGGAAACCCCATGGCAATGCGGGAATCCCATGGGAATATGGGAATGAGCGCATCCCATTGGAATGTGGAAGTGTGGCAATGAGGGAACGAGGGAACGTGGGAATTTGGGAATCCCATGGGAATGTGGGAAGTCTCATGGGAATGTGGGAATGAGGGGAAGTGGGAATGATGGAATCCCATGGGAACGTGGGAGTGAGGGAATTCCATGGCAATTTGGGAATCCCACGGGAATGGGGGAATGAGACAATGTGGGAATCCCATGGGAATGTGGGAGTCTCATGGGAATGTGGGAATGTGGGAATGAGGGGAAGTGGGAACGAGGGAATCCCATGGGAATGTGGGAGTGAGGGAATTCCACGGCAATTTGGGAATCTGGAAATTCCATGAGAATGTGGCAATGAGGCGATGTGGGAACCCCATGGGAATGTGGGAATAAAAGAATCCCGTGGGAATGTGGGAATCCCATGGGAATGTGGGAATTCCTTGGGAATGGGGGAATGGGAGAATCCCACGGGAATGGGGGAATATCGAAATGTGGGAATTCCATGGGAATGCTGGAATGAGAGAATCCCACGTCAACGTGGGAATTTGGGAATGAGGGAATCCCATGGCGATACGGGAATGAGACAATGTGGGAATATAGGAATGAAAGAATCCCATGGGAACGTGGGAACATGGAAATGTGGGAATTCAATGGGAATGTGGGAATGTGGGAATGAGGGAATCCCATTGGAATGTGGGAATGAGCGAATGAGGAAATATGGGAATGTAGCAATGGGGCAATGTGGGAATTCCATGGGAATGAGGGAATGTGGGAATGGGGGAATTCCATGGGAATGTGGGAATGGGGGAATGAGGGAACGCGGGAATGTGGCAACTCCATGGGACTGTGGGAATGCAGGAATTTGGGAATGAGGGAACATGGGAATGAGGGAATTCCATGGGAATGTGGGAATGAGGGAATTCCACGGGAATGTGGGAATGAGGGAATTCCATGGGAATGTGGAAATGTGGGAATGAGGGAATTCCACGGGAATGTGGGAATGAGGGAATTCCATGGGAATGTGGGAATGTGGGAATGAGGGAATTCCATGGGAATGTGGGAATGAGGGAATTCCATGGGAATGTGGGAATGTGCCCCAAGTTCAGGGTTCAATGAAGGGTTTGGGTGACTTCTCCCAAAAATACTCTGGGAAGAGAATTTGGGAATCCCAGAAGGATTTGGGATGGGATCCACACACCTTCAATCCCAATCCAATCCAAATCTATTCCAATCCCAATCCAATCCCGATAACATTCCAACCCCAATCCCATCCCAATCCCAGTCCCAATCCAATCCCATGATCCCAGGGGGATCCCAATCCATCCTGGGACATTCCCGGGATCCACAGCCCATTTGGGAATCCCTTCCCCCATCCCAAGCACTCTCCCCTTTCCCAGGGCAATCCCTCCATTCCCAGCTCTCCCAGCTTGCCCAGGAACCAGGAACCGGATCGGGATCGGGAATGGGATTGGGAATGGGATGAGAATGAGACTGGGAATGGGATCGGGATCAGGATTGGGATCTGGATTGGAAATAGGATCGGGAATGGGATCAGGATCAGGATTGGGATCACTCCCGTGCCTGCGTGTGGGGTGGCAGGGCGATGATCCCTTGCGCCTGTGGGATTCGGGATCGGGAATGGGATCAGGATCACCATCAGGATCAGGAACAGGATCAGGAACGGGATCAGGAATGGGATCAGGAATCAGATTGGGATTGGGAATGGGATGGGGAATGGGATCAGGATCATGATCAGGATCGAGATCAGGAACGGGATTGGAACCGGGAATGGGATCAAGAATGGAATTGGGATCGGGAATGGGATTGGGATCAGGAATGGGATCAGGAATGGAATTGGGATCAGGATCCAGATCAGGAATGGGATCAGGATCAGGGGTCGGGATCAGGAATGGGATTGGGAATGCAATCAGGATGCAGATGTGGGATCAGGACCAGGATCACTCCCATACCTGCGTCTGGGGTCACAGGGCGATGGTCCCTTGCGCTCTCGGGGTTCGGGACTGGGATCAGGAAGGGGATCGGGATCGAGATCAGGATCGGGATCACAAACGAGATCAGGATCAGGGATGGGATTGGGATTGGGATTGGGATGAGAATGGGATCGGGAATGGGATCAGAATCACCATCAGGAACGGGATCAGAAACGGGATTGGGATCGGGAATGGGATCAGGATTGGGATTGGGAATAGGATCGGGAAAGGGATCGGGATCAGGAATGGGAGTGGGATCGAGAACCAGATCAGGAATGGGATCGGGATCAGGAACGGGGTTGGGAATGGTATGAGAATGGGATCAGGAGCGGGATCGGGACCAGGAACCAGATCAGGATCGGGATTCAGGATTCGGGATCGGGATCAGGATCACTCCGGCAGTACCTGTGTGTGGGGTCGCAGGGCGAGGATCCCTTGCGCTTCCGGGGTTCGGGGTTGGGATCGGGATTGGGATCAGGATCAGGAACAGGATCAGGAACCGGATTGGGATTGGGACGAGAATGGGATCAGGATTAAGATCAGGAACCGGATCAGAAATGGGACCAGGATGATGAATGAGATCGGGAACAGGATCAGGAATGGGATCAGGAATGGGATTGGCATCAGCATCAGGAATGGGATCGGGAATGGCATCAGGATCGGGATAGGGACCGTTCCCGTACCTGTGTGTGGGGTCGCAGGGCGAGGATCCCTTGTGGGATTTGGGATTGGGATGGGGAATGGGATCAGGATCAGGAACCAGATCGGGATCGGGATCAGGAATGGGACCGGAATGGGATGAGGATCGGGGTCACAGCTGTACCTGTGTGTGGGGTCGCAGGGCGAGGATCCCTTGTGTTTCCGGGGTTCGGGGTTGGGATCAGGATCAGGATTGGGATCAGGAACAGGATCGGGATTGGGATTGGGACAAGAATGGGATCAGGAATGGGATCAGAAACACAATCGTGAACTGGATCAGAAACGGGATCAGGATCAGGAACAGGATCAGTATCAGGAATGGGATCAGGATTGGGACTGGGAATGGGATCAGGATCAGGAACAGGACTGGGAATGGTATGAGAATGGGATCAGGAGTAGGATCGGGATCAGGAACCAGATCAGGATCGGGATTCAGGATTCGGGATCGGGATCAGGATCACTCCGGCAGTACCTGTGTGTGGGGTCGCAGGGCGAGGATCCCTTGCGCTTCTGGGGTTTGGGGTTGGGATGGGGAATAGGATCAGGATCAGGATCGGGATCAGGATTTGGGATCGGGATCACAGCTGTACCTGTGTGTGGGGTCGCAGGGCGAGGATCCCTTGCGCTTTCGGGGTTCGGGGTTGGGGTCGGGATCAGGAATAGGATCAGGATTTGGGATTTGGGATCGGGACCGTTCCTGTACCTGAGTGTGGGGTCGCAGGGCGAGGATCCCTTGCGCTTCCGGGGTTCGGGGTCGGGATCAGGATTGGGATCAGGAACCAGATCGGGATTGGGATCAGGAATGGGATCAGGATTTGGGATCAGGAATAGGATCAGGATTTGGGATTTAGGATTGGGATCACAGCATTACCTGTGTGTGGGGTCGCAGGGCGAGGATCCCTTGCGCTTCCGGGGCTCGGGGTTGGGATGGGGAATAGGATCAGGATTTGGGATTTGGGATGGGGATCACAGCAGTACCTGTGTGTGGGGTCGCAGGGCGAGGATCCCTTGCGCTTGCGGGGCTCGGGGTTGGGGTCGCTGGAGCTGTCCCCGAGGCCGCTCATGGTGGGGTTCCTACGGAGCACCTGCAACGGGCGGACACAGGGACACGGTCAGGGCAGGGCTCTCCCGAGGAAAATTCCCAGGAATTGCCCCGCCTGGAATTTTTAGGGATGAATCCGTCATCGGACACCACGGGAGAAGCTCTTCCTGGGATTCCCAGGGGGTTCGGATTCCCAGAATTCCTGGGGTTTTGGATTCCCGGAATTCCCAGGGATTTTGGAGCCCCAGAATTCCTATGCATTCTCGATTCCCAGAATTCCCAGGGTTTTGGATTCCCAAGGGTTTTGGATTCCCAGGCATTCTGGATTCCCAGAATTCCCAGGGATTTTGGATTCCCATGGATTCTCAGGGATTTCGGATTCCCAAGAATTTCAGATTCTCAGGGATTTTGGATTCTCAGAATTCCCGAGGTTTTGGATTCCCAGAATTCCCAGGGGTTTGGATTCCTGCGATTCCCATGGGATTTTGGCTTCCCAGGGATTTTGGATTCTTGGAATTCCCATCGATTTTGGATTCCCAGAATTCCCAGGAATTTTAGCTTCCTGGTATTCCCATAGATTTTGGATTTCTTGGATTCCCATTGATTTGGGCTTCCCGATATTCCTAGGGATTTGGGATTCCCATGGATTTTGGATTCCTGGTATTCCCATAGATTTTGGATTCCCAGAATTCCCAGGGTTTTGGACTCCTGGGATTCCCATGGATTTTGGATTCCCATGGATTTTGGCTCCCCGGTATTCCAACGGGTTTTGGCTTCCCAGGGACTTTGGATTCCCGGGATTCCTGTGGATTTTGGATTCTCAAGATTCCCATGGATTTTGGATTTCTGGCATTCCCAGGAATTTCGGATTCTCGAGATTCCCATGGATTTTAGATTCCCAGAATTCCCAGGGGTTTTGGATTCCCACTGTTCCTGTGTATTTTGGATTCCCAGTATTCCCATGGATTTTGGATTCCCATGGATTTTGGATTCCTGCGATTCTCAAGGATTTTGACTTCCCAGGGATTTTGGATTCCCATAGATTTTGGATTCCTGGGATTCCCACACTTTTGAATTGCCGTTATTCCCAGGAATTTTGGCTTCCCACTATTCCTAAGGATACCTTAGGAATAATTGGAATTCCCACGAATTTTGGATTCCTGGTATTCCCATTGATTTTGGATTCCCACGGATTTTGGATTCCCACTATTCCCATGGATTTTGGATTCCCAGAATTCCCATGGATTTTGGATTCCCAGAATTCCTGAGGTTTTGGATTCCTGGGATTCCGATGGATTTTGGATTCCCACTATTCCCATGGATTTTGGATTTCCAGAATTCCCATGGATTTTGGATCCCCAGAATTCCCGAGGTTTTTGATTCCTCTGATTCCAATGGGATTTTGGCTCCCCGGTATTCCTAGGGATTTGGGATTCCTGTGCATTTCAGATTCCTGGAATTCCCAGGGATTTTGGCTTCCCAGAATTCCCACGGATTTTGACTTCCCAGGGATTTTGGATTCCCAGAATTCCCACGGATTTCGGATTCCCAGAATTCCTGGAGTTTTGGACTCCTGGGATTCCCAGGGATTTCGGATTCCCAGAATTCCTGGAGTTTTGGACTCCTGGGATTCCCAGGGATTTCGGATTCCCAGAATTCCTGGAGTTTTGGACTCCTGGGATTCCCAGGGATTTCGGATTCCCAGAATTCCTGGAGTTTTGGACTCCTGGGATTCCCAGGGATTTGGGATTCCCAGAATTCCTGGAGTTTTGGACTCCTGGGATTCCCAGGGATTTCGGATTCCCACGGATTTTGGATTCCCACGGATTTTGCCTTCCCGGGCTCCGGTGCTGTCCTCATCATCTCCTGAAAGCTTTGGGCCCCCGGGTCAGTGCCTCCGGGGTCCTTCCCTTCTCCCTCTCCCTCTCCTCCTCCTCCTCCTTTTCCCTCTCCCTCTCCTTCCTTTTTCCCTCCTCCTTCCCCTCCTCCCTTTTTCCTCCTCTTTTTCCCTCCTTCTCCCTCCTTCTCCTCCTCACTCTCCTTCTCCCTCTCCTTCTTTTCCTTTTCCATTTCCTCCTCGCTCTCCCTCCTCTCCTTCTCCTCCCTCTCCTTTTCCTTTTCCTTCTCCTCTTCCCTCTCCTCCTCCTCCTCTCCCCATCTCCCTCCCCTCCCCCATCTCTCCCATTCCCAACTCCCACATCCCATCCCAATCCCAATCCCAATCCCAATCCCAACCCCAATCCCCCTGTGTTGCCATCCCCACCCCATCCTATCAGCCTCCTCATCCCCTTATTCCCTTATCCCATCCCAATCCCATCCCATTATCCCGTTACCCCATTATCCCATCCCAAACCTAATCCTACCCCACCCCTATCCCATTATCCCATCCCAAACCTAATCCTATCCCATCCCTATCCCATTATCCCATCCCAAACCTAATCCCATCCCATCCCTATCCCATTATCCCATCCCAAACCTAATCCCATCCCATCCCTATCCCATTATCCCATCCCAAACCTAATCCTACCCCATCCCTATCCCATTATCCCATCCCAAACCTAATCCCATCCCATCCCTATCCCATTATCCCATCCCAAACCTAATCCTACCCCATCCCTATCCCATTATCCCATCCCAAACCTAATCCCATCCCATCCCTATCCCATTATCCCATCCCAAACCTAATCCTACCCCATCCCTATCCCATTATCCCATCCCAAACCTAATCCTACCCCATCCCTATCCCATTATCCCATCCCAAACCTAATCCTACCCCATCCCTATCCCATTATCCCATCCCAAACCTAATCCTATCCCATCCCTATCCCATTATCCCATCCCAAACCTAATCCTATCCCATCCCTATCCCATTATCCCATCCCAAACCTAATCCTACCCCATCCCTATCCCATTATCCCATCCCAAACCTAATCCCATCCCATCCCAATCCCATTATCCCATCCCAAACCTAATCCCATCCCATCCCTATCCCATTATCCCATCCCATCATCCCATCCCATTATCCCATTATCCCATTGCCACCCCATCCTGATCCCATTAACCCATTACCCCATTACCCCATTACCCCATTATCCCAACCCCATTATCCCATTCCAATCCCATTACCCCATTACCCCATTATCCCATTATCCCATCCCAACCCTATCCCAGTATCCCATTATCCCGTTACCACATTATCCGTTATTTCATTACCCCATTACCCCACTATCCCATTACCCACTATCCCATTCTCCCATTACCCCATTATCCGTTATTCCGTTACTGCATTATCCCATTATTCCGTTACCCTATCATCCTATTATCCCACCCCATTATCCATTATCCCATTGCCCGTTATCCATTACCCCATTATCCATTATCCCATTAGCTCATTACCCCATCACTCATAATCCCATAATCCCATTTTCCCATTAACCTGTTACTCCATTATCCCATTATCCCATCATCCATTACCCCATTATCCATTATCCCATTACCCATTATCCATTACCCCATTATCCATTATTCCATTACCCATTATGCATTATCCCATTATCCCAATCCCATTATCCGTTATCCCATTATCCATTATCCCATTCCGTATTACCCCATTACCCCATTATCCCATTATCCCATCATCCATTATCCCATTACCCATTATCCATTACCCCATTATCGATTATCCCATTACCCATTACGCATTATCCCATTATCGATTATCCATTATCCCATTCCCCATTACCCCATTATCCCATTATCCCATTATTCCATCATCCATTATCCCATTCCCCATTACCCCACTATCCCATTACCCCATCGTCTCATCCCAATCCCATTATCCCATTACCCCATCCTAATCCCATTAACCCCTTATCCATTACCGTATTACCCCATCACCCCATTATCCCATTATGCATTGCCCCATTACCCCATTATCCCGTTATCCCCTTATCCCAACCCCATTACCCCATTATCCATTATCCCATTATCCCAATCCCATTATCCCAGTATCCCATTATCCATGATCCATTACCCCATTATCCATTACCCCATGATCCATTATCCCATTATCCCAATCCCATTATCCCATTATCCATTATCCCGTTATCCATTATCCCATTATCCATTATCCCATTATCCCAATCCCATTATCCCATTATCCATTATCCATTATCCATTACCCCATTATCCATTATCCCATTACCCCATTAACCCGTTATCCATTATCCCATTATCCATTATCCCATTACCCCATTATCCCGTTATCCCATTATCCCAATCCCATTATCCCATTATCCATTATCCCATTATCCCAATCCCATTATCCATTATCCCATTATCCCATTATCCATTATCCCATTATCCATTACCCCATTATCCTTTATCCCATTATCCCAATCCCATTATCCCAGTATCCCATTATCCATTATCCCATTATCCATTACCCCGTTACCCCACTATCCATTACCCCATTATCCATTATCCCATTATCCCAATCCCATTATCCCAATCCCGTTATCCATTATCCCGTTATCCCATTATCCATTACCCCATTATCCCAATCCCATTACCCCATTACCCCCTGATGTCACTTTTTCCGTGCTAGGAAAGATTTGGGAAAAGGGGAATTTGGGATTTGGGGTGGGCAGATGGGAATGGGATTGGGGAATTTGGGAATCCCAGAATGCTTTAGGTGGGAATGGATCTTAACTCCCAATCCAATCCCATTCCAATCCCAATCTGATCCCATTCCAATCCCAATCCAAACCTATTCTGATCCCATTCCAATCCCAATCCCAATCCCATCCCAATCCCAGTCCTATCCCAATCCCAATCCCAATCCTATCCCAATCCCAATCCAATCCCAATCCAATCCCAATCCCATTCCATTCCAATCCCAATCCTATCCCAATCCCAATCTTATCCCAATCCAATCCCATCCCCATCCCAATCCCAATCCCAATCCCAATCCCAATCCAATTCCAATCCCAATCCCATTCCAATCCCAATCCCAATCCCATTCCATTCCAATCCCAATCCTATCCCAATCCCAATCTTATCCCAATCCAATCCCATCCCCATCCCAATCCCAATCCAATCCCATTCCATTTCAATCCCATTCCAATCCCATTCCATTCCAATCCCAATCCCAATCCTATCCCAATCCTATCCCAATCCCAATCTTATCCCAATCCCAATCCCATCCCAATCCCAATCCAATCCCACAGCTGCAGGCAGATTCCAATCCATCCTTGGACACTCCCAGGGCTCCACAGCTTCCCTGGGAATTCCAGCCAATAATTCCTTCCCAAATCCCAATCAATCTCTCCTCTTCTAAAATCTCCAATCCTCCAATCCTTTTCCAGCCCAAACTCTGGGAAAAATCCCAGAGAGGGAGAAAAACCCCAAAACTGAGCTCCTTCTACGGAACAGGACCCAAAATTCCCATGGGAAGAGGAATTTCCCCAAATTCCTGAATCCAAATCCAGGTCCAAAATCCCAAATATAGGAGGAATGTCCTCCAATTCCTGAATCCAAATCCAGGTCCAAAAATCCCAAATATAGGAGGAATGTCCTGCAATTCCTGAATCCAAATCCAGGTCCAAAATCCCAAATATAGGAGGAATGTCCTGCAATTCCTGAATCCAAATCCAGGTCCAAAATCCCAAATATAGGAGGAATGTCCTCCAATTCCTGAATCCAAATCCAGGTCCAAAATCCCAAATATAAGAGGAATGTCCTGCAATTCCTGAATCCAAATCCAGGTCCAAAATCCCAAATATAAGAGGAATGTCCTGCAATTCCTGAATCCAAATCCAGGTCCAAAAATCCCAAATATAGGAAGAATGTCCTCCAATTCCTGAATCCAAATCCGGTTCCCAAAATTCTCACGTAAAAGGAATCTCTCCAAATTCCCAAACCCAAACCCAGTTCCAAAAATCCCAAATGGAAGAGGAATTTCCCCCCCAAATTCCTAAATCCAAATTTGGGACTGAAATCCCAAACGGAAAAGGAACTTCCTCCCAATTCCTGAATCCAAATCCAAGTCCGAAATTCCCATGACAGAGGAATCTCCCCCAATTCCTACACCTAGAACTGGATCCCAAAACTCCCACGGAAGTGGAACTTTCCCCCAATTCCTGCATAAATATTTGGGTCCAAAATCCCAAAGGGAAGAGGAATTTCCCCACAATTCCCGAATCCAGAACTGGATCCAAAATTCCCATGGAAATGGAATCTTCCTCCCAATTCCTGCACCAAAATTTGGGTCCAAAATCCCAAAAGGAAGAGGAATCTCTCCTCCAATTCCTGAATTCAGATCTGGTTCCCAAAATTGGGAAACGACCCTAGAAATGGGGAAATCCGAGGATTTTTGCTCATGGCTGACTCCCGAAATTCCCAAAAAAACGAAATTTGCAAAAAACTGAAATTCCCAAAAACGAAATCCCCAAAAAACCAAAATTCCCAAAATCAGAAAATTCCCAAAACTGAAATTCCCCCAAAACCAAAATTCCCAATAAACAAAATTCCCAAAAAGCCAAAATAAAAAAAAACGAAATTCCCAAAAAACCAAATTCCTAAAACATCAAAATTCCCAAAAACTGAAATTCAAAAAAACCCCAAAATTCCCAATAAACAAAATTCCCGAAAAACCAAAATCAAAAAAAATCGAAATTTAAAAAAAACCAAATTCCTAAAACACCAAAATTCCCAAAAACCGAAATTCCAAAAAAACCAAAATTCCCAATAAACAAAATTCCCGAAAAACCAAAATCAAAAAAAATCGAAATTCAAAAAAAACCAAATTACTAAAACACCAAAATTCCCAAAAAACGAAATTCCAAAAAAACCAAAATTCCCAATAAACAAAATTCCCAAAAAACCAAAATTCCCAAAAAAACCAAACTTCCCAAAACCCAAAATTCCCTATGAACGCAATTCCCGAAAACCAAAATTCCGAAAAAAAAAAAAAATTTCCAAAAACCCAAATTCCCAAAAAAAGAAAATTCCCAAAAAACCCCAAATGCCTAGAAACCAAAATTTAAAAAACCCAAAATTTCAAAAAACAAATTTCCCAAAAAAAGGGAATTCCCAAAAAAACCAAAATTAAAAAAAAAAAAACCACCAAAAAAAACTTCTAAAAAACCAAAATTCCCCAAAAACCAAATGCTCAAATTCCCCAAAACCCAAAATTCCCAATAAACCAAAATTCAAAAAAAGTAAAAATTTGCAGAAAACCAAAATTCCCCAAAAACCAAATTCCCAAATTCCCAAAAACCCAAAGTTCCCAATAAACCGAAATTAAAAAAAACCAAAATTTCCAAAAATGAAATTCCCAAAAACCAAAATTCTCAAAAACCAAAATTCCCAAAAACACAATTCCCAAAACCCAAAACTGTCAAAACCACAATTCCCAAAAGACCAAAATTCCAAAAAAAACCCCGAAGTCCCAAAAAACAAAATTCCCATAAACCCAAGATTCCCAAAAAACAAACTTCCCAAGAAACCAAACTTCCCAAAAAAACCCCCAAATTCCCAATAAACCGAAATTCCAAAAAAACCAAATTCCTAAAACATCAAAATTTCCAAAAATCATAATTCCCAAAAAAACCATAATTTTGAAAAACAAAATTCCCATAAAACCAAAATTCCCGAAAAACAAAACTACCAAAAAACTAAAACACCCAAACCCACAAAATTCCCAAACCCACAAAATTCCCAAAAAAACCAAACTTCCCAATACCCAAAATTCCGAAAAACAAAAAACTCCTAAAAAAACCAAAATTCCCAAGAAACTGAAATTCCTAAAAACCTCAAATTCCTACAAAACAAAATGCAAAAAAAAAGCAAAATTTCAAAAAACAAAATTCCCAAAAAAACCGAAATTCCCAAAAAACCAAAATTCCCAAAAAACAAAATTTCCAAAAAACCAAAACTTAAAAAAAAAAAAATTCCCCAAAAATCCAAAATTTCAAATAAAGCAGAATTCCCAAAAAACAAGAATTTGCAGAAAACCAAAACTCCAAAAAAACCAAATTCCCTAAAACCCAAAATCCTCAATAAAGCAAATTCCCAAAACCAAAAATCCCAAAAACCCAAAATTCGCAAAAAACAAAATTCCCAAAAAATGAAAACCGCATGAAACTGAAATTCCACAAAACCAAAAATTCGCAGGAAACCAAAATTCCCAAAAAACTGAAATTCTCCAAAACCAAAATTCCCAAAACCAAAATTCCCAAAACCCGAAATTGTCAAAACCACAATTCCCAAAAAACCACAATTCCCAAAAGTCCAAAATTCCCAAAAAAAACGAAGTCCAAAAAAAACCGGTCCCAAAAAACAAAATTCCCATAAACCCAAGATTCCCAAAAAACAAACTTCCCAAGAAACCAAACTTCCCCAAAAAAACCCAAAATTCCCAAAAAACCAAAACTCACAAAACCCCAAAAATCCCAAAAAAAGAAAATTCCCAAAAAGCAAAATTTGCAACAACCAAAATTCCAAAAAACCCCAAATTCCCAATAAACCGCAATTCCAAAAAATGGAAATTCCCCATAAATAAAATTCCCAAAAATGAAATCCCCAAAAACCAAAATTCACAGAAGACTGAAATTCCCAAAAAACTAAAGCCCCAAAAAAACAAAATTCCCAAAGAAAATTCCCAAAAAAACAAAATTCCCAAACATCAAAATTCAAAAAAACCAAAACTCAAAAAAACCTAAAATTCCCACAAAACAGAAACTCCCAAAAACCAAAAATTTGCAGGAAACCAAAATTCCCAAAAAAATGGAATTCCCCAAAACCAAAATTCCCAAAACCCAAAATTGTCAAAACCGCAATTCCCAAAACCCCAAAATTCCCAAAAACACAAAATACCCCAAACCCCAAAACTCCCACAAAATGAAAATCCCAAAAACCGAAATTCCAAAAAAAATTCCCCAAAACTGAAATTCCCAATAAACCGAAATCCCAAAAACCAAATTCCCGAAAAACCAAAATTCCCAAAACCCCGAAATTCCCAAAAGACCAGATTCATAAAAACCAAAATTCCCAATAAACAAAATTCCCAAAAACCAAAATTCCCAAAATTCCCAAAAAAAAAAAAAATTCCCGACAGGGAAAATGAGGAATTTAGGATCGGCGACCTCACCTCGGTTTTCTGGGGGGGAGTGAAGGCTCATGGGAAAATCTTGGGAATCTTCGGGAGAATCCTAAAGGCCTCGGAATTCCATGGGAACGTCGGGCGGGAACGGCGTCGGATCCCAAACCCTGCGGGGAAAGGTTTGGGGATCGGCACTCGGATTGGGAATCCCAAAGGGAATCCCAAATGGAATCCCAAAGGGAATCCCAAATGAAATTCCAAAATTAATTCCAAATGAAATCCCAAAGGGAATCCCAAACTGAATCCCAAACAGAATTCCAAATGGAATTCCAAAGGGAATTCCAATGGAATCCCAATCTGAATCCCAAAGTGAATCCCAAAAGGAATCCGGAGGAGAATCCCAAAGGCAATTCCAAACTGAATCCCAAAGTCAATCCCAAATGGAATTCCATATGGAATCCCAAAAGGAATCCCAAAGGGAATTCCAAGGGAATATCAACGCAAATCCCAATGTGAATCCCAAGTGGAATCCTAAAGGGAATTCCAATGTGAATCCCAAACGGAATCCAGAAGAGAATCCCAAAGGGAATCCCAAACTGAATCCCAAAGTGAATCCCACATGGAATTCCAACAGAAATCCCAAACTGAATCCCAATCTGAAACCTAAAAGGAATTCCAACGTGAATCCCAAATGGAATCCCAAACTGAATCCCAAACTGAATCCCACATGGAATCCCAAAGTGAATCCCAAAGAGAATTCCAAGGGAATATCAACGCAAATCCCAAAGTGAATCCCAAGGGGAATCCTAAAGGGAATCCCAAATGGAATCCCAAAGTGAATCCCAAATGGAATTCCAAGAGAAATCCCAAACTGAATCCCAGTCTGAAACCTAAAGGGAATTCCAACGTGAATCCCAAATGGAATCCCAAACTGAATCCCAAACTGAATTCCAAATGGAATCCCAAATGGAATTCCAAAATTAATCCCAAATGGAATCCCAAACTGAATCCGGTGCTGAATCCCAAATGGAATTCCCATGAGAATGCCAAAGGGAATTCCAGTGACAATCCCAAATGGAATCCCAAAGGGAATTCCAAGGGAATCCCAATGTGAACACTGATGTGAATCCCAAATGGAAACCCAAACTGAATCCCAAAGGAAATCCCAAAAGAAATTCAAACGGAATTCCAAACTGAATCCCAAACTGAATCTGAAGGGAATCCCAGGGAGAATCCCAAAGGCAATTCCAATGTGAATCCCAAAAGGAATCCCAAAGAGAATCCCAAAGGTAATTCCAAGGGGAATCCCACTGTGAATCCCAAACGGAATCCCAAATGAACTGAATCCTAAAGGCCTCGGAATTCCATGGGAACGTCGGGCGGGAACGGCGTCGGATCCCAAACCCTGCGGGGAAAGGGCGGGAATGGTTTGGGGATTGGCGCTCGGGGGATTGGGAATCCCAAAGGGAATCCCAAACTGAATCCCAAACTGAATTCCAAATGGAATCCCAAATGGAATTCCAAATGGAATCCCAAATGGAATCCCAAAGGGAATTCCAATGGAATCCCAATCTGAATTCCAAAGTGAATCCCAAAAGGAATCCGGAGGAGAATCCCAAAGGCAATTCCAATGTGAATCCCAAATGGAATCCCAAAGAGAATCCCAAAGGCAATTCCAATGTGAATCCCAAAAGGAATCCCAAACTGAATCCCAAATGGAATCCCAAAGGGAATCCCACTGTGAATCCCAAACGGAATCCCAAATGAACTGAATCCTAAAGGCCTCGGAATTCCATGGGAACGTCGGGCGGGAACGGCGTCGGATCCCAAACCCTGCGGGGAAAGGGCGGGAATGGTTTGGGGATTGGCGCTCGGGGGATTGGGAATCCCAAAGGGAATCCCAAACTGAATCCCAAACTGAATTCCAAATGGAATCCCAAATGGAATTCCAAATGGAATCCCAAATGGAATCCCAAAGGGAATTCCAATGGAATCCCAATCTGAATTCCAAAGTGAATCCCAAAAGGAATCCGGAGGAGAATCCCAAAGGCAATTCCAATGTGAATCCCAAATGGAATCCCAAAGAGAATCCCAAAGGCAATTCCAATGTGAATCCCAAAAGGAATCCCAAACTGAATCCCAAATGGAATCCCAAAGGGAATCCCACTGTGAATCCCAAACGGAATCCCAAATGAACTGAATCCTAAAGGCCTCGGAATTCCATGGGAACGTCGGGCGGGAACGGCATCGGATCCCAAACCCTGCGGGGAAAGGGGCGGGAATGGTTTGGGGATCGGCGCTCGGGGGATTGGGAATCCCAAGGGGAATCCCAAACTGAATCCCAAATGGAATTCCAAATGGAATCCCAAATGGAATTCCAAAATTAATCCCAAATGGAATCCCAAACTGAATCCGGTGCCGAATCCCAAATGGAATTCCAATGTGAATGCCAAAGGGAATTCCAGTGACAACCCCAAATGGAATCCCAAAGAGAATTCCAAGGGAATCCCAATGTGAACACTGATGTGAATCCCAAATGGAAACCCAAACTGAATCCCAAAGGAAATCCCAAAGGGAATTCAAACGGAATTCCAAACTGAATCCCAAACTGAATCTGAAGGGAATCCCAGGGAGAATCCCAAAGGCAATTCCAATGTGAATCCCAAAAGGAATCCCAAACTGAATCCCAAATGGAATCCCAAAGGGAATCCCACTGTGAATCCCAAACTGAATCCCAAATGGAATCCCAAAGGGAATCCCACTGTGAATCCCAAACGGAATCCCAAATGAACTGAATCCTAAAGGCCTCGGAATTCCATGGGAACGTCGGGCGGGAACGGCATCGGATCCCAAACCCTGCGGGGAAAGGGCGGGAATGGTTTGGGGATCGGCGCTCGGGGGATTGGGAATCCCAAGGGGAATCCCAAAGGGAATCCCAAACTGAATCCCAAACGGAATTCCAAATGGAATCCCAAAGGGAATCCCAAAGGGAATTCCGAATGGAACCCCAAATGGAATCCCAAAGGGAATTCCAATGGAATCCCAATCTGAATTCCAAAGTGAATCCCAAAAGGAATCCGGAGGAGAATCCCAAAGGCAATTCCAAACTGAATCCCAAAGTCAATCCCAAATGGAATTCCAAATGGAATCCCAAACTGAATCCCAAAAGGAATTCCAAGGGAATATCAACGCAAATCCCAATGTGAATCCCAAGGGGAATCCTAAAGGGAATTCCAATGTGAATCCCAAATGAAATCCTAAACTGAATCCCAAAGTGAATCCCAAATGGAATCCCAAAGTGAATCCCAAATGGAATTCCAACAGAAATCCCAAACTGAATCCCAATCTGAGACCTAAAGGGAATTCCAACGTGAATCCCAAATGGAATCCCAAACTGAATGCCAAGGGAACCCCAAGGGGAATCCCAAATGGAATCCCAAATGCACTGAATCCCAAAGGCTCGGGGAGGAGAGGCCTCGGAATTCCATGGGAACGTCGGGCGGGAACGGCATCGGATCCCAAACCCTGCGGGGAAAGGGCGGGAATGGGTTAGGGATCGGCGCTCGGGGGATTCGGGAAATCCCAAAGGGAATCCCAAACTGAATCCCAAATGGAATTCCAATGAGAATCCCAAATGGAATCCCAAACTCAATCCCAAGGGGAATCCCAAACAGAATCTGGAGATGAATCCCAAATGGAATCCCAATCTCAACCCCAAATGGAATTCCAACATGAATCCCAAATGGAATTCCAATGAGAATCCCAAATGGAATCCCAAACTCAATCCCAAACGGAATTCCAAACTGAATCCAGTGCTGATTCCCAAATGGAATTCCAAACCGAATCCCAAATGAAATTCCAAGGGAATCCCAAAGGGAATTCCAATGTGAATCCCAAAGGGAATCCCAAACTCAATCCACAGGTGAATCCCAAAGGGAATCCCAATGGGAACACCAACGTGAATCCCAAATGGAATCCCAAACTCCGTCCTGAGATGAATCCCAAAGGGAATCCCAAATGGAATCTCAAACTCAATCCCAAATGGAATCTCAAACTCAATCCCAAATGGAATTCCAGTGTGAATCCCAAATGGAATCCCAAACTGAATCCCAAGGGAATCCCAATGTGGATCCCAAATGGAATTCCAAAGTGAATCCCAAAGTGAATGCCAAGGGAAATCCTAAGGGGCGTCCCAATGTGAATCCCAAAGGGAATCCCAGGGGTCTTTGGGAATCCTGGAATGGTTTGGGTGGGAAGGGATCTTCAATCCAATCCCATTCTGATCCCAAACCAATCCCATTCCAAACCTAATCCAATCCCAAATCCGTCCCAAATTCCATCCCAAATTCCCTCCCAAATTCCATCCCAAATTCAGTCTCGAATTCCGAATTCTGTCCCGAATTCCATCCCAAACTCCATCCCGAATTCTGTTCCAAATTCCGAATGCCATTCCAAATTCTGTCCCAAGTTCCATCCCAAATTCCACGCCAAATTCCAAATTCCATCCCAAATTCCATCCTGACTTCCAAATTCCGTCCCAAATTCCATCCCAAATTCTGCCCCAAATTCCATTCCAAATTCCGTCCCAAATTCTGTCCCAAATTCCGCACCGAATTCCATCCTGACTTCCAAATTCCGTCCCAAATTCCATTCCAAATTCCATCCCAAATTCCAAATTCCATCCCAAATTCCATCCTGACTTCCAAATTCCGTCCCAAATTCCATCCCAAATTCCATCCTGAATTCCAAATTCCATCCGAAATTCCGAATTCTGTTGTGAATTCCCTCCCAAATTCCATCCCGAATTCGGTCCCGAATTCCGAATTCTGTCCCAAATTCCATCCCGAATGCCATCCGAAATTCCACCCCAAATTCTGCCCCAAATTCCATCCCAAATTCTGCCCCAAATTCTGCCCCAAATTCCGTCCCAAATTCCACCCCAAATTCCATCCCAAATTCCGAATTCCACCCTGAACTCCGTCCTGAATTCCATCCCAAATTCCAAATTCCGTCCAAATTCCATCCCAGATTCCACTGCAAATTCTGAATTCCATCCCAAATTCCATCCCAAATTCCATTCCAAATTCTGTCCCAAATTCTGTCCCAAATTCCGTCCCAAATTCCATCCCAAATTCTGAATTCCATCCCAAATTCCATCCCAAATTCCATTCCAAATTCTGTCCCAAATTCTGTCCCAAATTCCGTCCCAAATTCCATCCCAAATTTCAAATTCCATCCCAAATTCCATCCCAAATTCAATCCCAAATTCCAAGTTCCATCCCAAATTCCATCCCAAACTCCATCCCAAAATCCGTCCCAAATTCCATCCCAAATTCCATCCCAAATTCCAAAATCCGTCCCAAATTCCACCCCAAATTCCGAATTCCATCCCAAATTCCATCCTGAATTCCAAATTCCGTCCCAAATTCCATCCCGAATTCCATCTTGAATTCCGAATTCTGTCCCAAATTCCGTCCCAAATTCAATCCCAAATTCCAAGTTCCATCCCAAATTCCATCACAAATTCCATTCCAAATTCCGAAATCCATCCCAAATTCCGTCCCGAAATTCCATCCCAAACTCCATCCCAAAATCCGTCCCAAATTCCATCCCAAATTCCATCCCAAATTCCAAATCCCATCCCAAATTCCCATCCCAACCATCCCGGAATTCCTCGGGGAATCCCCGGGTGAGAATTGTGGAATTTCTGGAAAAAAAGCAGAAAATTCCAGAATTTCTCCTCGGGGTTGGGAAAATTTGGGATTTTTGGGGGGAAAAAGGAGCGAAAACTCGGGAAAAAAAAGAAAAAAGTTCGGAATTTTCCGCGCCCATCGCGTTTGTTGCCTTGGGTGACTTTTAGGGACACCGGAAAAGGATTTTTCCCATGGAATAAAAAAATTCCTTGGGAATTCTTTTTTTTTCCTGGAATGGATTTTCCAAAAGGGAATATTTTCCCGGAATGGATTTTCCAAAACGGAAATTTTTTTCTGAAATGAATTTTCCAAAATGGAATTTTTTCCCGGAATGGATTTTCCAAAACGGAAATTTTTTTCTGAAATGAATTTTCCAAAATGGAATTTTTTCCCCATTGTTGGATTTTCCAAAAGAGAATTTTTTTCCCATTTTTGCATTTTCCAAAAGGGAATTTTTTCCCAGAATGGATTTCCCAAACATGAATTTTTTTCCCCATTGTTGGATTTTCCCAAATTGTTTTTTTTTCCCATTTTTGGTTTTTCCCGGAATGGATTTTCCAAAATGGAATTTTTTTCAATTGTTGGATTTTCCAAAATAGAATTCTTTCCCAGAACGGATTTTCCAAAATGGAAATTTTTCCTGAAATGGATTTTCCAAAATGGAATTTTTTCCCAGAATGGATTTTCCAAAATGGAATTTTTTCCTAGAACGGATTTTCCAAAAGGGAATTTTTTTCCCAGAACGGATTTCCCAAAACGGAAATTTCGGAAATGAGAAATTCCAGGGATGAAGGTCTGAAATGAAAATAAAGAAAATAGAAAATGAAAAGGATGAGGCTCAAAATAGAATTCTTTCCCAGAATGGATTTTCCAAAATGGAAATTTTTCCGGAAATGGATTTTCCAAAATGGAAATTTTTCCGGAAATGGATTTTCCAAAATGGAATTTTTTCCCAGAATGGATTTTCCAAAATGGAATTTTTTCCCAGAATGGATTTTCCAAAATGGAATTTTTTCCCCATTGTTGATTTTTCCAAAAGAGATTTTTTTTCCCATTTTTGCATTTTCCAAAAGGGAATTTTTTCCCAGAATGGATTTTCCAAACATGAATTTTTTTCCCCATTGTTGGATTTTCCCAAATTGTTTTTTTTTCCTATTTTTGGTTTTTCCCGGAATGGATTTTCCAAAATGGAATTTTTCCTGAAATGGATTTTCCAAAATGGAATTTTTTTTCCCAGAATGGATTTTCCAAAATGGAATTTTTTCCTGGAATGGATTTTTCAAAATGGAATTTTTTCCCAGAATGGATTTTCCAAAAAGAAATTTTTCCCATTGCCAGATTTTCCAAACTGGAATTTTTTCCCATTGCTGGATTTTCCAAAGAGGAATATTTTTCCCAGAATGGATTTTCCAAAGGGGAGTTTTTTCCCTGATTGGATTTTCCAAAATTGATTTTTTCCCCATTATTGGATTTTCCAAAGAGGAATATTTTTCCTAGAATGGATTTTCCAAAAGGGAATTTTTTTCCCGGAACGGATTTCCCAAAACGGAAATTTCGGAAATGAGAAATTCCAGGGATGAAGGTCTGAAATGAAAATAAAGAAAATAGAAAATGAAAAGGATGAGGCTCAAAATAGAATTCTTTCCCAGAATGGATTTTCCAAAATGGAAATTTTTCCTGAAATGGATTTTCCAAAATGGAATTTTTTCCCAGAATGGATTTTCCAAAATGGAATTTTTTCCCAGAATGGATTTTCCAAAATGGAATTTTTTTCCCAGAATGGATTTTCCAAAATGGAATTTTTTCCTGGAATGGATTTTTCAAAATTGAATTTTTTCCCGGAATGGATTTTCCAAAAAGAAATTTTTCCCATTGCCAGATTTTCCAAACTGGAATTTTTTCCCATTGCTGGATTTTCCAAAGAGGAATATTTTTCCCAGAATGGATTTTCCAAAGGGGAGTTTTTTCCCGGAATGGATTTTCCAAAATGGATTTTTTTTCCCATTATTGGATTTTCCAAAGAGGAATATTTTTCCTAGAATGGATTTTCCAAAAGGGAATTTTTTTCCCGGAACGGATTTCCCAAAACGGAAATTTCGGAAATGAGAAATTCCAGGGATGAAGGTCTGAAATGAAAATAAAGAAAATAGAAAATGAAAAGGATGAGGCTCAAAATAGAATTCTTTCCCAGAATGGATTTTCCAAAATGGAAATTTTTCCTGAAATTGATTTTCCAAAATGAATTTTTTCCCAGAATGGATTTTCCAAAATGGAATTTTTTCCTGGAATGGATCTTTCAAAATTGAATTTTTTCCCGGAATGGATTTTCCAAAAAGAAATTTTTCCCATTGCCAGACTTTCCAAAACGGAATTTTTTCCCATTGCTGGATTTTCCAAAGAGAAATATTTTTCCCAGAATGGATTTTCCAAAAGGGAATTTTTTCCCAGAATGGATTTTCCAAAATGGAATTTTTTCCTGAAATGGATTTTCCAAAATGGAATTTTTTCCCCATTGTTGGACTTTCCAAAAGAGATTTTTTTTCCCATTTTTGCATTTTCCAAAAGGGAATTTTTTCCCAGAATGGATTTTCCAAACATGAATTTTTTTCCCCATTGTTGGATTTTCCCAAATTGTTTTTTTTTTCCCATTTTTGGTTTTTCCCGGAATGGATTTTCCAAAATGGAATTTTTTTCCCAGAATGGATTTTCCAAAATGGAATTTTTTCCCAGAATGGATTTTCCAAAATGGAATTTTTTCCCGGAATGGATTTTCCAAAATGGAAATTTTTCCTGACATGGATTTTCCAAAATGGAATTTTTTTACCAGAATGGATTTTCCAAAATGGAAATTTTTCCCGGAATGGATTTTTCAAAATTGAATTTTTTCCTGAAATGGATTTTCCAAAATGAATTTTTTTCCCAGAATGGATTTTCCAAAATGAATTTTTTTCCATTGTTGGATTTTCCAAAATGGATTTTTTTCCCAGAATGGATTTTCCAAAATGGAATTTTTTCCCAGAATGGATTTTCCAAAATGGAATTTTTTTCCCAGAATGGATTTTCCAAAATGGAAATTTTTCCTAAAATGGATTTTCCAAAATGGAATTCTTTCCCAGAATGGATTTTCCAAAACGGAAATTTTTTTCTGAAATGAATTTTCCAAAATGGAATTTTTTCCCCATTGTTGGATTTTCCAAAAGAGATTTTTTTTCCCATTTTTGCATTTTCCAAAAGGGAATTTTTTCCCAGAATGGATTTCCCAAACATGAATTTTTTTCCCCATTGTTGGATTTTCCCAAATTGTTTTTTTTTCCCATTTTTGGTTTTTCCCGGAATGGATTTTCCAAAATGGAATTTTTTTCCATTGTTGGATTTTCCAAAATAGAATTCTTTCCCAGAACGGATTTTCCAAAATGGAAATTTTTCCTGAAATGGATTTTCCAAAATGGAATTTTTTCCCAGAATGGATTTTCCAAAATGGAATTTTTTTCCATTGTTGGATTTTCCAAAATAGAATTCTTTCCCAGAATGGATTTTCCAAAATGGAATTTTTTCCCGGAATGGATTTTTCAAAATTGAATTTTTTCCCGGAATGGATTTTCCAAAAAGAAATTTTTCCCATTGCCAGATTTTCCAAACTGGAATTTTTTCCCATTGCCAGATTTTCCAAACTGGAATTTTTTCCCATTGCTGGATTTTCCAAAGAGGAATATTTTTCCCAGAATGGATTTTCCAAAGGGGAGTTTTTTCCCGGAATGGATTTTCCAAAATGGATTTTTTTCCCATTATTGGATTTTCCAAAGAGGAATATTTTTCCTAGAATGGATTTTCCAAAAGGGAATTTTTTTCCCGGAACGGATTTCCCAAAACGGAAATTTCGGAAATGAGAAATTCCAGGGATGAAGGTCTGAAATGAAAATAAAGAAAATAGAAAATGAAAAGGATGAGGCTCAAAATAGAATTCTTTCCCAGAATGGATTTTCCAAAATGGAATTTTTTCCTGGAATGGATTTTTCAAAATTGAATTTTTTCCCGGAATGGATTTTCCAAAATGGAATTTTTTCCCCATTGTTGGATTTTCCAAAAGAGATTTTTTTTCCCATTTTTGCATTTTCCAAAAGGGAATTTTTTCCCAGAATGGATTTTCCAAAGATTAATTTTTTCCCCATTGTTGGATTTTCCCAAATTGGTTTTTTTTCCCATTTTTGGTTTTTCCCGGAATGGATTTTCCAAAATGGAATTTTTTTCAATTGTTGGATTTTCCAAAATATAATTCTTTCCCAGAATGGATTTTCCAAAATAGAAATTTTTCCTGAAATGGATTTTCCAAAATGGAATATTTTCCTGGAATGGATTTTCCAAAACGGAAATTTTTTTCTGAAATGAATTTTCCAAAATGGAATTTTTTCCCCATTGTTGGATTTTCCAAAAGAGAATTTTTTCCCATTTTTGCATTTTCCAAAAGGGAATTTTTTCCCAGAATGGATTTTCCAAACATGAATTTTTTTCCCCATTGTTGGATTTTCCCAAATTGTTTTTTTTTCCCATTTTTGGTTTTTCCCGGAATGGATTTTCCAAAATGGAATTTTTTTCAATTGTTGGATTTTCCAAAATAGAATTCTTTCCCAGAATGGATTTTCCAAAATGGAAATTTTTCCTGAAATGGATTTTCCAAAATGGAATTTTTTCCCAGAATGGATTTTCCAAAATGGAATTTTTTCCCAGAATGGATTTTCCAAAATGGAATTTTTTCCCAGAATGGATTTTCCAAAATGGAATTTTTTCCCAGAATGGATTTTCCAAAATGGAATTTTTTCCTGGAATGGATTTTTCAAAATTGATTTTTTTCCCGGAATGGATTTTCCAAAAAGAAATTTTTCCCATTGCCAGATTTTCCAAACTGGAATTTTTTCCCATTGCTGGATTTTCCAAAGAGGAATATTTTTCCCAGAATGGATTTTCCAAAGGGGAGTTTTTTCCCAGAATGGATTTTCCAAAATGGATTTTTTTCCCATTATTGGATTTTCCAAAGAGGAATATTTTTCCTAGAACGGATTTTCCAAAAGGGAAATTTTTTCCCGGAACGGATTTCCCAAAACGGAAATTTCGGAAATGAGAAATTCCAGGGATGAAGGTCTGAAATGAAAATAAAGAAAATAGAAAATGAAAAGGATGAGGCTCAAAATAGAATTCTTTCCCAGAATGGATTTTCCAAAATGGAAATTTTTCCTGAAATTGATTTTCCAAAATGGAATTTTTTCCTGGAATGGATTTTTCAAAATTGAATTTTTTCCCAGAATGGATTTTCCAAAAAGAAATTTTTCCTGAAATGGATTTTCCAAAATGGAATTTTTTTCCCGGAACGGATTTCCCAAAACGGAAATTTCGGAAATGAGAAATTCCAGGGATGAAGGTCTGAAATTCCAAGGTTGAGGCTCCAAAATTTGGGAATGAAAAATTCCAGATTTGGGAAATCCCAGGAATGAGAAATTCCCGGAATGAGAAGTTCCAGATTTGGGAAATTCCAGATTTGAGAAATTCCAGCGATGAGAAATTCTAGGGATGAAAAGTCCCAGGGATGAGGCTCAAAAATTCTGGGAATGAAAAATTCTGGGATGAGGCTCCGAAATTCCAGATTTGGGAAATTCCACGTTTGAGAAATTCCAGGGATGAAACTCAAAAATTCTGGGACAAGGCTCCAAAATTCTAGGAATGAAAAATTCCAGCGATGAAAAATTCCGGGGATTACAAATTCCGGGGATGAGGCTCAAAAATTCTGTGGATGAAGTTCTGAAATTTTGGGAATGAAAAACTCCAAGGGATGAAAAATTCCAGGTCTGAGGAATTCCAGGATGAGGCTCCAAAATTCTGGGAATGAAAATTTCTGAAATGAAAAATTCCAGGGATGAGAAATCCCAGGAACGAGAAATTCCCGGAATGAGAAATTCCAACGACAAGAAATTCTGGGAATGAGAAATTCCAGGGATGATGAGGCTCTGAAATTCAAGGATAAAACTCAAAAAATTCCGGGAATGAAAAATTTCGGGTCTGAGAAATTTTGGGATGAGGCTCCAAAATTCCAAGGATGAGGCTCAAAAATTCAGGGAATGAAAAATTCCAGGTTTGCGAAATTCCAGATTTGAGAAATTCCAGGGATGAGAAATTCCGGGGATGAGGCTCTGAAATTCCGGGAATGAAAAATTCCAGGATCAGACTCAGAAATTCCAGGTTTAAGAAATTCCAGGGATGAAGAATCCTATGGATGAAAAATTCCGGGAATGAAAAATTCCAGGGACGAGAAATTCCAGGTTTTGGAAATTCCAGCGATGAGAAATTCCAGGGATGAGGCGAAAAATTCCGGGATGAGGCTCTGAAATTCCGGGAATGAAAAAATCCAGGATGAGACTGTGAAATTCTGGGAATGAAAAATTCTGGGAATGAGAAATTCCAGGGATGAAACTCAAGAAATTCCGGGAATGAGGCTCCGAAATTCCCAGAATGAAAAATTCCAGGGATGAGGCTCTGAAATTCCAGGATAAAACTCAAAAACTCCAGGGATGAGAAATTCCATGGACAAAAAAAATTCCGGGGATGAGGCTCAAAAATTCCAGGAATTAAAAATTCCAGCGATGAGAAATTCCAAGAAGGAGGCTCAAAAATTTCAGGAACGAAAAATTCCAGGGATGAGAAACTCCAGGCATGAAACTTAAAAATTCTGGGATGAGGCTGAGAAATTCCAGGAATGAAAAATTCCAGGGATGAGAAATTCCAGGCACGAGGCTCAAAAATTCCCAGAATGAAAAATTTCAGGGATGAGGCTCTGAAATTCAAGAGATTAAAATTTCCAGGAATTCCTGGAATGAGAAATTCTCGGGATGAGAAATTCTGGGAATGAAAAATTCCAGGGATGAGGTTCAGAAATTCCAGGATGAGAAATTCCAAGGATGAGGCTCCAAATTTCTGGGACAAAGCTCCGAAATTCCCGGAATGAAAAATTCCTGGGATGAGGCTGAGAATTCCAAGGATGAGGCACCAAAATTCTGGGAATGAAAAATTCCAGGGATGAGAAATTCCAAGGATGAAAAATTCCAGGATGAGGTTCCAAAATTCCGGGAATGAAAAATTCTGGGGGATGAGGTTCTGAAATTCCAGAGATTAAAATTTCCAGGGATTAGAAATTTCTGGAATGAGAAATTCCAGGGATGAGAAATTCTGGGAATGAAAAATTCCAGGGATGAGAAATTCCAGGGATGAGAAATTCCAGGGATGAGAAATTCCAGGGATGAGATTCAGAAATTCCAGAATGAGAAATTCCAGGGATGAGAAATTCTGGGAATGAAAAATTCCAGGGATGGAGCTCAAAATTCCAAGGGTGAGGTTCCAAAATTCCGGGAATGAAAAATTCGGGGGATGAGGCTCTGAAATTCCAGAGATTAAAAATTCCAGGGATTAGAAATTCCTGGAATGAGAAACTCTAGGGATGAGAAATTCCAAGGATGAAAAATTTCAGGGATGAGGTTCCAAAATTCCGGGAATAAAAAATTCTGGGGGATGAGGTTCTGAAATTCCAGAGTTTAAAATTTCCAGGGATTAGAAATTTCTGGAATGAAAAATTCCAGGGATGAGAAATTCTGGGAATGAAAAATTCCAGGGATGAGAAATTCCAGGGATGAGAAATTCTGGGAATGAAAAATTCCAGGGATGAGAAATTCTGGGAATGAAAAATTCCAGGGATGGAGCTCAAAATTCCAAGGATGAGGTTCCAAAATTCCGGGAATGAAAAATTCGGGGGATGAGGCTCTGAAATTCCAGAGATTAAAATTTCCAGGGATGAGAAATTCCTGGAATGAGAAACTCTAGGGATGAGAAATTCTGGGAATGAAAAATTCCAGGGATGAGGTTCAGAAATTCCAGGGTGAGAAATTCCAAGGATGAGGCTCCAAATTTCTGGGACAAAGCTCGGAAATTCCCGGAATGAAAAATTCCAGAAATGAGGCTGAGAATTCCAAGGACGAGGCACCAAAATTCTGGGAAAAAAAATTCCAGGAATGAGAAATTCCAGGGATGAGAAATTCCAGGAATGAGAAATTCCAGGGACGAGAAATTCCAGGAATGAGAAATTCCAGGGACGAGAAATTCTGCGAATGAAAAATTCCAGGGACGAGATTCAGAAATTCCAGGAATGAGAAATTCCAGGGATGAAGCTCAAAAATTCCCAGAATGAAAAATTCCAGGGATGAGGCTCTGAAATTCCAGGGATGGAGCTCAAAATTCCAGGATGAGGTTCCAAAATTCCGGGAATGAAAAATTCGGGGGATGAGGCTCTGAAATTCCAGAGATTAAAATTTCCAGGGATTAGAAATTCCTGGAATGAGAAACTCTAGGGATGAGAAATTCTGGGAATGAAAAATTCCAGGGATGAGGTTCAGAAATTCCAGGGTGAGAAATTCCAAGGATGAGGCTCCAAATTTCTGGGACAAAGCTCCGAAATTCCCGGAATGAAAAATTCCTGGGATGAGGCTGAGAATTCCAAGGTTGAGGCACCAAAATTCTGGGAAAAAAAATTCCAGGAATGAGAAATTCCAAGGATGAAAAATTCCAGGATGAGGTTCCAAAATTCCGGGAATGAAAAATTCTGGGGATGAGGTTCTGAAATTCCAGAGATTAAAAATTCCAGGGATTAGAAATTTCTGGAATGAGAAACTCTAGGGATGAGAAATTCTGGGAATGAAAAATTCCAGGGATGAGAAATTCCAGGGATGAGAAATTCCAGGGATGAGATTCAGAAATTCCAGAATGAGAAATTCCAGGGATGCGAAATTCTGGGAATGAAAAATTCCAGGGATGGAGCTCAAAATTCCAAGGGTGAGGTTCCAAAATTCCGGGAATGAAAAATTCGGGGGATGAGGCTCTGAAATTCCAGAGATTAAAAATTCCAGGGATTAGAAATTTCTGGAATGAAAAATTCCAGGGATGAGAAATTCTGGGAATGAAAAATTCCAGGGATGAGAAATTCCAGGGATGAGAAATTCCAGGGATGAGAAATTCCAGGGATGAGAAATTCCAGGGATGAGAAATTCCAGGATGAGGTTCCAAAATTCCGGGAATGAAAAATTCGGGGGACGAGGTTCTGAAATTCCAGAGATTAAAATTTCCAGGGATTAGAAATTCCTGGAATGAAAAATTCCAGGGATGAGAAATTCCAAGGATGAAAAATTCCAGGGATGAGGTTCAGAAATTCCAGGATGAGAAATTCCAAGGATGAGGCTCCAAATTTCTGGGACAAAACTCCGAAATTCCCCGAATGAAAAATTCCTGGGATGAGGCTGAGAATTCCAAGGATGAGGCACCAAAATTCTGGGAATGAAAAATTCCAGGAATGAGAAATTCCAAGGATGAAAAATTCCAGGATGAGGTTCCAAAATTCCGGGAATGAAAAATTCTGGGGGATGAGGCTCTGAAATTCCAGAGTTTAAAATTTCCAGGGATGAGAAATTTCTGGAATGAGAAATTCTCGGGATGAGAAATTCTGGGAATGAAAAATTCCAGGAATGAAAAATTCCACGGATGAGGTTCAGAAATTCCAGAATGAGAAATTCCAGGGATGAGAAATTCTGGGAATGAAAAATTCCAGGGATGGAGCTCAAAATTCCAGGATGAGGTTCCAAAATTCCGGGAATGAAAAATTCGGGGGATGAGGCTCTGAAATTCCAGAGATTAAAAATTTCCAGGGATGAGAAATTTCTGGAATGAAAAATTCCAGGGATGAGAAATTCTGGGAATGAAAAATTCCAGGGATGAGAAATTCCAGGGATGAGAAATTCCAGGGATGAGAAATTCCAGGGATGAGAAATTCCAGGATGAGGTTCCAAAATTCTGGGAATGAAAAATTCGGGGGATGAGGCTCTGAAATTCCAGAGATTAAAATTTCCAGGGATTAGAAATTTCCGGAATGAGAAATTCTCGGGATGAGAAATTCCAAGGATGAAAAATTCCAGGGATGAGAAATTCTGGGAATGAAAAATTCCAGGGATGAGAAATTCTGGGAATGAAAAATTCCAGGGATGAGGTTCAGAAATTCCAGGATGAGAAATTCCAAGGATGAGGCTCCAAATTTCTGGGACAAAGCTCGGAAATTCCCAGAATGAAAAATTCCAGGGATGAGGCTGAGAATTCCAAGGACGAGGCACCAAAATTCTGGGAAAAAAAATTCCAGGAATGAGAAATTCCAGGGATGAAGCTCAGAAATTCCAGAGATTAAAATTTCCAGGGATTAGAAATTCCAGGAATGAGAAATTCTGGGAATGAGAAATTCCAGGGATGGAGCTCAAAATTCCAGGATGAGGTTGCAAAATTCTGGGAATGAAAAAATTCCAGGGATGAGGAAAAGCAAAAATTCCGCGATGAGGATCTGAAATTTTGGGAATGAGAAATTCCAGAGACGAGAAATTCCAGGTTTTGGAAATTCCAGCGATGAAAAATTCCAGGGATAAGAAATTCCAGGAATTAAAAATTCCAGGGATGAGAAATTCCAGGTTTGGGAAATTCCAGGAATTAAAAATTCCAGAGACAAGAAATTCCAGGAATTAAAAATTCCAGGGATGAAAAATTCCAAGTTTGGGAAATTCCAGGGATGAGAAATTCCAGGGAATTCAGAAATTTAATTTAGAAATCCAATTGAGAAATTCAATTCAGGAATTTGATTCAGGAATTGTTCAATTCAGGAATTATTTAATTCAGGAATTTAATTCAGAAATTATTCAATTCAGGAATTATTTAATGAATTAATTTAATTCAGGAATTGTTCAATTCAGGAATTATTCGATTTGGGAATTTATTTAATCCACGATTTTAATTCAGGAATTATTTAATTCAGGAATTATTCAATTCAGAAATTATTTAATTAATTAATGTAATTCAGGAGTTATTCAATTCAGGAATTATTCAATTCAGGAATTATTTAATGAATTAATTTAATTCAGGAATTATTCGATTCAGGAATGATTCGATTCAGGAACTTACTTAATTCACGAATTTAATTCAGGAATTATTTAATTCAGGAATTTAATTCAGGAATTATTTAATTCAGGAATTTAACTCAGGAATTATTTAATTCAGGAATTTAACTCAGAAAATTTTCCATTCAGAAATAATTTAATTAATTAATTTAATTCTGGAATTATTCAATTCAGGAATTATTCGATTCAGGAATTATTTAATTCAGAAATCTAATTCAGGAATTATTTAATCCAGGAATTTAATTCAGGAATTATTTAATTCAGGCATTCTCTCTCTTTTCCTCGGAAATTTCTGGAATTTTCTGGGGAATTTTCCGGGAATTTTCATCCCAAATTTTCATCCTGACCCCATGAAATCAATGGGATTTGGGTCAGAATGAGGAACATTCCGGAAACTTTGGAATTCCAAAATTTTGGGATTGGGGATTTGAGCCTTCCCGGAGTGAGAATTCCGGGAATTATGGGACGGTTTTGTGGGAAAAAAAATCGGAATTTTTCGAGTTCAAATCCCCATGGATTTTCCCGGGAATTTTTTTCCCTGGAAAAATCTGAGAATTCCTTCGTGAATTCCTCGAGGGGAAATTGGGATTTGATCGGAAATTTCTTCAATTCCGAATTCCGGAAGGGCCAAAATTCGGGAATTTTGGAATTCCGTGAATTTGGAATTCCACAGAATTGGAATTCGGGAATTCCGTGAGTTTGGAATTCTGGAATTCCATAAATTTGGAATTCTAGAATGACATGAATTTGGAATTCCGGAATTCAATTCATTTAGGATTCCAGAATTCAATAAATTTGGGATTCCATAAATTTGGGATTCCGGAATTCTGTGAATTTGGAATTCCATAAATTTGGGATTCCAGAATTCCATAAATTTAGGATTCCAGAATTCAATAAATTTGGGATTCCAGAATTCAATTAATTTGGGATTCCGGAATTCCATAAATTGGGGGTTTTGGAATTCCATAGATTTAGAATTGTAGAATTCTGTGGATTTGGAATTCTGGAATTCAATGAATTTGGGATTCTGGAATTCAATAAATTTGGGATTCTGGAATTCAATAAATTTGGGATTCTGGAATTCCGTGAATTTGGGATTCCATGAATTTGGGATTCTGGAATTCCGTGAATTTGGGATTCTGGAATTCAATGAATTTGGAATTCAATTAATTTTGAATTCCATAAATTTGGGATTCCATAAATTTGGGATTCCGGAATTCCATGAATTTGGGATTCCAGAATTAAATTAATTTGGGATTCTGGAATTCCATAAATTTGGGATTCCAGAATTCAATAATTTTGGGATTCCGGAATTCAATTAATTTGGGATTCCGGAATTCCATAAATTTGGGGGTTTGGAATTCCATAGATTTAGAATTGTAGAATTCTGTGGATTTGGAATTCTGGAATTCAATAAATTTGGGATTCCGGAATTCCATAAATTTGGGATTCTGGAATTCCGTGAAATTGGGATTCTGGAATTCAATGAATTTGGAATTCAATTAACTTTGAATTCCATAAATTTGGGATTCCATAAATTTGGGATTCTGGAATTCCGTGAATTTGGGATTCCATAAATTTGGGATTCTGGAATTCAATAAATTTGGGATTCTGGAATTCCGTGAAATTGGGATTCTGGAATTCAATGAATTTGGAATTCAATTAATTTTTAATTCCATAAATTTGGGATTCCATAAATTTGGGGTTCTGGAATTCCATGAATTTGGGATTCCAGAATTAAATTAATTTGGGATTCCAGAATTCCATAAATTTGGGATTCTGGAATTCCACAAAATTGGGATTCCGGAATTCCATAATTTTGGGGTTCCGGCACTCCATAAATTTGGGATTCCAGAATTCAATTAATTTGGAATTCCGGAATTCAATAGATTTGCAATTCTGTGGGAATTCCATAAATTTGGAATTCCGGATTTCAATAAATTTGGGATTCCGGAATTCCATGAATTTGGAATTCCAGAATTCCATAAATTTGGGGTTCCAGAATTCAATTAATTTGGGATTCAGGAATTCCATAAATTTGGGATTCCACAATTCAATAAATTCGGGATTCCGGAATTCCATGAATTTGGGATTCCAGAAATCAATTAATTTGGAATTCAATTAATTTGGGATTCCATAAATTTGGGATTCCAGAATTCCGTGAAATTGGGACTCTGGAATTCAATTAATTTGGAATTCAATTAATTTGGAATTCCACAAATTTGGGATTCTGGAATTCCATTAATTTGGGATTCCAAAATTCAATAAATTTGTGATTCCAGAATTCAATAAATTTGGGATTCCAAAATTCCATAAATTTGGGATTCCGGAATTCCATAAATTTGGGATTCTATGGGAATTCCATAAATTTATTATTCCGGAATTCAATTAGTTTGGGATTCCAGAAATCAATTAATGTGGAATTCAATTAATTTGGAATTCCATAAATTTGAGATTCTGGAATTCCGTGAAATTCCGGGAAATCGATGTTGGGATTTCGAATTGGGGGAGCTAGGCCAAAAATCCCGAAAAAGGCACAAAAATAATGGAAAATTCAGAGAAATTCAGGAAAATCCACAGAAATGCTGAAAATCCACAGAAATTCAGGAAAATCCACAGAAATTCCGGAAAATCCACAGAAATTCAGGAAAATCCACAGAAATTCCGGAAAATCCACAGAAATTATGTAAAATCCACAGAAATTCAGGAAAATCCACAGAAATTAAGGAAAATCCACAGAAATTAAGGAAAATTCACAGAAATTATGTAAAATCCACAGAAATTCCGAAAAATCCACAGAAATTCAGGAAAATTCACAGAAATTCAGGAAAATCCACAGAAATTCAGGAAAATCCACAGAAATTCAGGAAAAACCACAGAAATTCAGGAAAATTCACAGAAATTCAGGAAAAACCACAGAAATTCAGGAAAATCCACAGAAATTCCGGAAATCCACAGAAATTCAGGAAAATCCACAGAAATTCCGGAAAATCCACAGAAATTATGTAAAATCCACAGAAATTCAGGAAAATCCACAGAAATTAAGGAAAATCCACAGAAATTAAGGAAAATTCACAGAAATTCCGGAAAATCCACAGAAATTCCGGAAAATCCACAGAAATTCCGGAAAATCCACAGAAATTCCGGAAAATCCACAGAAATTCAGGAAAATCCACAGAAATTCAGGAAAATCCACAGAAATTAAGGAAAATTCACAGAAATTCCGAAAAATCCACAGAAATTCCGGAAAAATCCACAGAAATTCAGGAAAATCCACAGAAATTCAGGAAAAACCACAGAAATTCAGGAAAATCCACAAAAATTATGTAAAATCCACAGAAATTCCGAAAAATCCACAGAAATTCAGGAAAATTCACAGAAATTCAGGAAAATCCACAGAAATTCAGGAAAATCCACAGAAATTCAGGAAAAACCACAGAAATTCAGGAAAATTCACAGAAATTCAGGAAAAACCACAGAAATTCAGGAAAATCCACAGAAATTCAGGAAAATCCACAGAAATTCAGGGAAATTCACAGAAATTCAGGGAAATTCACAGAAATTCTGGAAAATCCACAGAAATTCAGGAAAATACACAGAAATTCCGAAAAATCCACAGAAATTCAGGAAAATCCACAGAAATTCCGGAAAATCCACAGAAATTCCGGAAAATCCACAGAAATTCCGGAAAATCCACAGAAATTCCGGAAAATCCACAGAAATTCCGGAAAATCCACAGAAATTCAGGAAAATCCACAGAAATTCAGGAAAATGCACAGAAATTCAGGAAAATCCACAGAAATTCAGGAAAATCCACAGAAATTCCGGAAAATTCACAGAAATTCTGGAAAATCCACAGAAATTCAAGAAAATCCACAGAAATTAAGGAAAATGCACAGAAATTCAGGAAAATGCACAGAAATTCAGGAAAATTCACAGAAATTCAGGAAAATCCACAGAAATTCAGGAAAATCCACAGAAATTCAGGAAAATCCACAGAAATACCGGAAAATCCACAGAAATTCAGGAAAATCTACAGAAATTCAGGAAAATCCACAGAAATTCAGGAAAATCCACAGAAATTCCGGAAAATTCACAGAAATTCCGGAAAATCCACAGAAATTCCGGAAAATCCACACAAATTCAGGAAAATCCACAGAAATTCAGGAAAATCCACAGAAATTATGGAAAATCCACAGAAATTCCGGAAAATCCACAGAAATTCCGGAAAATCCACAGAAATTCCGGAAAATCCACAGAAATTCAGGAAAATCCACAGAAATTCAGGAAAATCCACAGAAATTCAGGAAAATTCACAGAAATTCCGGAAAATCCACAGAAATTCCGGAAAATCCACAGAAATTCAGGAAAATTCACAGAAATTCAGGAAAATCCACCGATATTCAGGAAAATTCACCACAATTCCAGAAAATCAGCAAAAATTCCAGAAAAGGCACGGAAATACCAGAAAATCCACAGAAATTCCACAAAATTCATTAAAAGTCTGGGAAAATCCACAAAAACAATTTTTAAAAATCCACCAAAATTCTGGAAAATCTGCAGAAATTCCAGAAAATCCACTGAAATTCTTAAAACCCAAAAAAATCCCGGAAAATCCACAAAAACCCTGGAAATCCACAGAAATTCCAAGAAAATCTGCAAAAATTCCGGAAAAAGCACGGAAATCCTGGAAAATCCACAGAAGTCCCAAAAAATCCACAGGAATTCTGCAAAAAATTCTGGAAAAGGCATGGAAATTCCAGAAAATTCACAGAAATTCCAGAAAATTCACAGAAATTCCACAAATTCAATAAAAAGCCTAGAAAAATCAGGGGAAAAAAATCTCCAGAGAAATTCCAGAAAATCCATTTAAAAGTCTGGAAAATCCACAGAAATTCCGGAAATCGACAGAAATTCAGAAAATCCACAGGAAATTTCAGAAAATCCATGGAAATTCTGGGAAATCCACAGAAATTCCAGAAAACCCACAGAAACACTGGAAAAACCACAGAAATTCCCAAAAAATCCACAGAAATTTTAAAAATTATTTCACAGAAATTCCCCCAAAAATCCAGAGAAATTCTGAAAATCCACAGAAATCCCCAAAATCCACAAGGATTCCGGAAAATCTGCAGAAATTCCAGAAAATTCAGAGAAATTCGGGAAAAAACACAGGAATTCCAGAAAATCCAGGAAAAATCCGGAAAATCCACAGAAATCTCAGAAATCCACAAAAATTCCAGAAAACCCATTAAAAGCCTGGGAAAATCCACAAAAATTTAAATAAAAATTCCACAGAAATTCCAAAAATCTGCAAAAATTTCAGAAAATCCACAGGAATTCTGGGAAATCCACAGAAATTCTGAAAATCCACAGAAATTCGGGAAAATCCACAGAAATCCCCCAAATCCACAAGAATTCCAGAAAATCCGCATGGAATGCACAGAAAAATCCATAAATAACGAGAAATATCTGCCTCTGAAATTCCACAGATTTTTTCCCAAAACTCCAGATTTCCTCCATTTTCCCCCCAAAATCCACAGATTTGTGCCATTTTTTTCTGAAAATCCATGGATTTGCTCCATTTTTCCCCAAAAATCCACGAATTCACACCGTTTTTCCCCAAAACTCCTCAGATTTGCTCCGTTTTCCCCTAAAATCCAAAGATTTTCAGTTTTCCTCTGAAATTCGAAGGATTCGCTTCATTTTGCCCCAAAAATCCACAGATTTTCTCCATTTTCCCCTGAAAATCCATGGATTTGTCCCAAAATTCCACAGTTTCGCACCATTTTTCCCCCAAAATTCCACAGATTCTCTCCATTTTCCCCCAACATTCCACAGATCCACCTTTTTTCCCCAAAAATCCACAGATTTACTCTGATTTTCCCTGAAAAGCCACAAATTTTCCCCGAAAAATCCACAGATTTCCTCTGTTTTTCCCCAAAATCCACACATCAGCTCCATTTTTTCCCCAAAATCCATGGATTTGTCCCAAAACTCCACCGTTTCGCACCATTTTCCCCCAAAATTCCACAATTTGCACCGTTTTTCTCTCTAAATCAACACTTTCCCTATTTTTCCCCAAAAATCCAAGGATTTTCCCAATTCTCCCCAAAAATCCACAGATTCGCTCCATTTTTTTTCCCCAAAATCCATACATTTGTGCCATTTTTCTCCAAAAATCCACAGATTCACACCATTTTTCCCTGAAAATCCAAAGATTTCCAGAACTTTTCCCAAAAAATCCACAGATTCGCTCCATTTTTCCCAAAAATCCACAGATTTGCACCGTTTTCCCCAAAAATCCACAAATTTTCCCCCAAAATCCACCGTTTCGCATCATTTTTCCCCAAAAAATCCACAGATTTGTGCCATTTTTCCCAAAAAAATCCACACATTCACTCTGTTTTTCCAAAAAAATCCACAGATTCCCTCCAATTTTGATCAAAAATCCACGGATTTGCCCCAAAAATCCACATTTTCACACCATTTTCCCCAAAATTCCACAAATTTGTGCCATTTTCTCCTCGAAAATCCACCGATTCGTGAATTTTTTCCTTAAAATCCACAGATTTGCACCATTTTTCCCCAAAAAATCCACAGATTCACTCCATCTTTCCCTGAAAATCCATGGATTCACTGATTTTTTTCCCAAAAATCCACAGATTCACTCCATTTTCCCCAAAAATCCACAGATCTGCCCCAAATTCCAGAGATTTCCTCCATTTTTTTCCCCAAAAATCCACCAATTTCCTCCATTTTTCCCCCAAAAATCCACACATTCACTCCGTTTTTCCCCAAAAATCCACAGATTTGGGTCATTTTTCCCCAAAATCCATGGATTTTCTCCATTTTTCCCCAGAAATCCACGGATTTTCTCAGCTTTTCCTAAAAATCTATGAATTTTCACTATTTCCCCTCAAAAATCCACTGATTCACTCAGTTTTTTCCCCCAAAAATCCACACATTTCCTCCATTTTTCCAAAAAATTGCTGGATTTGCACCATTTCCCCCCAAATCCACACATTTTCACAGTTTTTTGTCCAAAAAGCCACAGATTCTCACGATTTTTCCCTGAAAATCCCCGGATTTGCTCCATTTTTCCCAAAAAACCCACAGATTTACACCATTTCCCCCCAAAAATACACAGATTTTCACAATATTTTTCCAAAAAAAAATCCACAGATTTTCCCCATTTTCCCCCAAAATCCACCGATTTCCTTCATTTTTCCTAAAAATCCAAGGATTAGCTCCGTCTTTCCCTGGAAATTCACAGTTTTTCCCCAAAAATCAAAATATTTGCTCCATTTTTCCCCAAAATCCAAGGATCCACGCAATTTTTCCCCAAAACCCACAGATTTGCACCATTTTTCCCAAAAATCCACACATTTTCCCCCAAAATCCACCGTTTCGCATCATTTTTCCCCAAAATTGGACAAATTCTCTCCATTTTTCCCCCAAAATCCACAGGTTTTTCCAAAAAATTTCACAAATTTTCCCCCAAAAATCCACAATTTCCTCTGTTTTTCCCCAAAATCCACACCTCAGCTCCATTTTTTCCCCAAAATCCATGGATTTGTCCCAAAACTCCACCGTTTCGCACATTTTTCCCCAAAATTCCACAATTTGCACCGTTTTTCTCTCTAAATCAACACTTTCCCTATTTTTCCCCAAAAATCCAAGGATTTGCCCAATTCTCCCCAAAAATCCACAGATTCGCTCCATTTTTTTTCCCGAAAATCCATACATTTGTGCCATTTTTCTCCAAAAATCCACAGATTCACACCATTTTTCCCTGAAAATCCAAAGATTTCCAGAACTTTTCCCAAAAAATCCACAGATTCGCTCCATTTTTCCCAAAAATCCACAGATTTGCACCATTTTTCCCCAAAATCCACAAATTTTCCCCCAAAATCCACCGTTTCGCATCATTTTTCCCCAAAAAATCCACAGATTTGTGCCATTTTTCCCAAAAAAATCCACACATTCACTCTGTTTTTCCAAAAAAATCCACAGATTCCCTCCAATTTTGATCAAAAATCCACGGATTTGCCCCAAAAATCCACATTTTCACACCATTTTCCCCAAAATTCCACAAATTTGTGCCATTTTCTCCTCGAAAATCCACCGATTCGCGAATTTTTTTCCTTAAAATCCACAGATTTGCACCATTTTTCCCCAAAAAATCCACAGATTCACTCCATCTTTCCCTGAAAATCCATGGATTCACTGATTTTTTTCCCAAAAATCCACAGATTCACTCCATTTTCCCCAAAAATCCACAGATTTGCCCCAAATTCCAGAGATTTCCTCATTTTTTTCCCCAAAAATCCACCAATTTCCTCCATTTTTCCCCAAAAAATCCACAATTTCGCTCCATTTTCCCCAAAAATCCACAGATTTGGGTCATTTTTCCCCAAAATCCATGGATTTTCTCCATTTTTCCCCAGAAATCCACGGATTTTCTCAGCTTTTCCTAAAAATCTATGAATTTTCACTATTTCCCCTCAAAAATCCACTGATTCACTCAGTTTTTTTCCCCAAAAATCCACAGATTTCCACCATTTTTCCAAAAAATTGCTGGATTTGCACCATTTTCCCCCCAAATCCACACATTTTCACAGTTTTTTGTCCAAAAAGCCACAGATTCACACGATTTTTCCCTGAAAATCCCCGGATTTGCTCCATTTTTCCCAAAAAACCCACAGATTTACACCATTTCCCCCCAAAAACACACAGATTTTCACAATATTTTTCCAAAAAAAATCCACAGATTTTCCCCATTTTCCCCCAAAATCCACCGATTTCCTTCATTTTTCCCAAAAATCCAAGGATTAGCTCAGTCTTTTCCTAGAAATCCACAGTTTTTCCCCGAAAATCAAAATATTTGCTCCATTTTTCCCCAAAATCCAAGGATCCACGCAATTTTTCCCCAAAATCCACAGATGTGCACCATTTTTCCCAAAAATCCACAAATTTTCCCCCAAAATCCACCGTTTCGCATCATTTTTCCCCAAAATTGGACAAATTCTCTCCATTTTTCCCCCAAAATCCACAGGTTTTTCCAAAAAATTTCACAAATTTTCCCCCAAAAATCCACAATTTCCTCTGTTTTTCCCCAAAATCCACACATCAGCTCCATTTTTTCCTGAAAATCCATGGATTTGTCCCAAAACTCCACCGTTTCGCACCATTTTTCCCCAAAATTCCACAATTTGCACCGTTTTTCTCTCTAAATCAACACTTTCCCTATTTTTCCCCCAAAAATCCAAGGATTTTCCCAATTCTCCCCAAAAATCCACAGATTCGCTCCATTTTTTTTCCCCAAAATCCATACATTTGTGCCATTTTTCTCCAAAAATCCACAGATTCACACCATTTTTCCCTGAAAATCCAGAGATTTCCATAACTTTTCCCAAAAATCCAGAGATTTGCACCATTTTCCCCAAAAATCCACAAATTTTCCCCCAAAATCCACCGTTTCGCATCATTTTTCCCCAAAAAATCCACAGATTTGCGCAATCTTTCCCAAAAAAATCCACACATTCACTCTGTTTTTCCAAAAAAATCCACAGATTCCCTCCAATTTTGATCAAAAATCCACGGATTTGCCCCAAAAATCCACATTTTCACACCATTTTCCCCAAAATTCCACAAATTTGTGCCATTTTCTCCTCGAAAATCCACCGATTCCTGAATTTTTTCCTTAAAATCCACAGATTTGCACCATTTTCCCCCAAAAAATCCACAGATTCACTCCATCTTTCCCTGAAAATCCATGGATTCACTGATTTTTTTCCCAAAAATCCACACATTCACTCCATTTTCCCCAAAAATCCACAGATCTGCCCCAAATTCCAGAGATTTCCTCCATTTTTTTCCCCAAAAATCCACCAATTTCCTCCATTTTTCCCCCAAAAATCCACACATTCACTCCGTTTTTCCCCAAAAATCCACAGATTTGGGTCATTTTTCCCCAAAATCCATGGATTTTCTCCATTTTTCCCCAGAAATCCACGGATTTTCTCAGCTTTTCCTAAAAATCTATGAACTTTCACTATTTCCCCTCAAAAATCCACTGATTCACTCAGTTTTTTTCCCCAAAAATCCACAGATTTCCTCCATTTTTCCAAAAAATTGCTGGATTTGCACCATTTTCCCCCCAAATCCACACATTTTCACAGTTTTTTGTCCAAAAAGCCACAGATTCTCACGATTTTTCCCTGAAAATCCCCGGATTTGCTCCATTTTTCCCAAAAAACCCACAGATTTACACCATTTCCCCCCAAAAACACACAGATTTTCACAATATTTTTCCAAAAAAAAATCCACAGATTTTCTGGATTTTCCCCTGAAAATCCATGGATTTGTCCCAAAATTCCACCGTTTCGCACCATTTTCCCCCAAAATTCCACAGATTCTCTCCATTTTCCCCAAAAATCCACAGATTTACTCTGATTTTCCCTGAAAAGCCACAAATTTTCCCCAAAAAATCCACAATTTCCTCTGTTTTTCCCCAAAATCCACATATCAGCTCCATTTTTTCCTGAAAATCCATGGATTTGTCCCAAAACTCCACCGTTTCGCACCATTTTCCCCCAAAATTCCACAATTTGCACCGTTTTTCTCTCTAAATCAACACTTTCCCTATTTTTCCCCAAAAATCCAAGGATTTTCCCAATTCTCCCCAAAAATCCACAGATTCGCTCCATTTTTTTTCCCGAAAATCCATACATTTGTGCCATTTTTCTCCAAAAATCCACAGATTCACACCATTTTTCCCTGAAAATCCAAAGATTTCCATAACTTTTCCCAAAAAATCCACAGATTTGCACCATTTTTCCCCAAAAATCCACAAATTTCCCCCCAAAATCCACCGTTTCGCAGCATTTTTCCCCAAAAAATCCACAGATTTGCGCAATCTTTCCCAAAAAAATCCACACATTCGCTCTGTTTTTCCAAAAAAATCCACAGATTCCCTCCAATTTTGATCAAAAATCCACGGATTTGCCCCAAAAATCCACATTTTCACACCATTTTCCCCAAAATTCCACAAATTTGTGCCATTTTCTCCTCGAAAATCCACCGATTCGTGAATTTTTTCCTTAAAATCCACAGATTTGCACCATTTTTCCCCAAAAAATCCACAGATTCACTCCATCTTTCCCTGAAAATCCATGGATTCACTGATTTTTTTCCCAAAAATCCACAGATTCACTCATTTTTCCCCAAAAATCCACAGATCTGCCCCAAATTCCAGAGATTTCCTCCATTTTTTTCCCCAAAAATCCACCAATTTCCTCCATTTTTCCCCAAAAAATCCACACATTCACTCCATTTTTCCCCAAAAATCCACACATTTGGGTCATTTTTCCCCAAAATCCATGGATTTTCTCCATTTTTCCCCAGAAATCCACGGATTTTCTCGGCTTTTCCTAAAAATCTATGAATTTTCACTATTTCCCCTCAAAAATCCACTGATTCACTCAGTTTTTTTCCCCAAAAATCCACAGATTTCCTCCATTTTTCCAAAAAATTGCTGGATTTGCACCATTTCCCCCCAAATCCACACATTTTCACAGTTTTTTGTCCAAAAAGCCACAGATTCTCACGATTTTTCCCTGAAAATCCCCGGATTTGCTCCATTTTTCCCAAAAAACCCACAGATTTACACCATTTCCCCCAAAAATACACAGATTTTCACAATATTTTTCCAAAAAAAATCCACAGATTTTCCCCATTTTCCCCCAAAATCCACCGATTTCCTTCATTTTTCCTAAAAATCCAAGGATTAGCTCTGTCTTTCCCTGGAAATCCACAGTTTTTCCCCAAAAATCAAAATATTTGCTCCATTTCTCCCCAAAATCCAAGGATCCATGCAATTTTTCCCCAAAACCCACAGATGTGCACCATTTTTTCCCAAAAATCCACACATTTTCCCCCAAAATCCACCGTTTCGCATCATTTTTCCCCAAAATTGGACAAATTCTCTCCATTTTTCCCTAAAAATCCACAGGTTTTTCTAAAAAATTTCACAGATTTTTTCCCTGAAAATCCACAGATTCACTCAATTTTTCCCTAAAATTCGACGAATTTTTCCCATTTTCCTCTGAAAATCCACAGATTTGCCCCAAAATCCACAGATTTGCTCCTCCTTCCACCAAAACCCACTGATTTCCTCCGTTTTTCCTGAAAATCCACAAATTCGTCCCATTTTTCCCAAAAAATCCACAGATTCACTCCATTTTCCCCCAAAACCCACCGATTCTCACAGTTTTTTTCCAAAAATCCACAGATTTACTCAATTTTTCCCTGAAAATCCAAGGATTCTCTCAATTTTTCCCCGAAAATCCACAGATTTAAAAAAAAAATCCACATTTTCCAAAAAAATTTCACAGTTTTTCCTGAAAATCCACAGAGTCACTCAATTCCTCCCCAAAAATGCAGAGATTTTCCCCCATTTTTTCCGGAGAGAAAATCCCAAATTCCGGATCGAAAATCCCAAATTCCATTCGGAAAAATCCCAAATTTCGGATGGAAAACCCAAATTCCGAATGGGAAAATCCCAAATTCCGGAGAGAAAATCCCAAATTCTGGAGGGAAAATGCCAAATTCCACACAGAAAATCCCAAATTCCATTCGGAAAATCCCAAATTCCGGAGAGAAAATCCCAAATTCTGGACAGAAAATCCCAAATTTCGGATGGAAAACCCCAAATTCCAAATGGGAAAATCCCAAATTTTGGATGGAAACCCAAATTCCGAATGGGAAAATCCCAAATTCCAGAGGGAAATCCCAAATTCCGAATGGGAAAATCCCAAATTTTGGATGGAAACCCAAATTCCATTCGGAAAATCCCAAATTTCGGATGGAAAACCCAAATTCCGAATGGGAAAATCCCAAATTCCAGAGGGAAGTCCCAAATTCCACACAGAAAATCCCAAATTTCGGAAGGAAAATCCCAAATTCCACACAGAAAATCCCAAATTTCGGATGGAAAATCCCAAATTCCACACAGAAAATCCCAAATTTCGGATGGAAAACCCCAAATTCCAAATGGGAAAATCCCAAATTTTGGATGGAAAACCCAAATTCCGAATGGGAAAATCCCAAATTCCGGAGAGAAAATCCCAAATTCTGGAGGAAAAATCCCAAATTTCGGATGGAAAATCCCAAATTCCGGAGAGAAAATCCCAAATTCTGGAGAGAAAAGGCCAAATTCCAGAGGGAAATCCCAAATTTCTGAGAGAAAATCCCAAATTCTGGAGGGAAAAATCCCAAATTCCACACAGAAAATCCCAAATTTCGGATGGAAAATGCCAAATTCCGAATGGGAAAATCCCAAATTCTGGAGGGAAAAATCCCAAATTCTGGAAGGAAAAATCCCAAATTCCACAGAAAAAATCCCAAATTCCATTCGGAAAATCCCAAATTTCAGATGGAAAATCCCAAATTCCGAATGGGAAAATCCCAAATTGCGGAGAGAAAATCCCAAATTCTGGACAGAAAATGCCAAATTCCAGAGGGAAATCCCAAATTCTGGAGGGAAAAATCCCAAATTCCACACAGAAAATCCCAAATTTCGGATGGAAAATGCCAAATTCCGAATGGGAAAATCCCAAATTCTGGAGGGAAAAATCCCAAATTCTGGAAGGAAAAATCCCAAATTCCACAGAAAAAATCCCAAATTCCATTCGGAAAAATCCCAAATTTCGGATGGAAAACCCAAATTCCGAATGGGAAAATCCCAAATTCCGGAGAGAAAATCCCAAATTCTGGACAGAAAATGCCAAATTCCAGAGGGAATTCCCAAATTCTGGAGGGAAAAATCACAAATTCCACACAGAAAATCCCAAATTCCGGATGGAAAATCCCAAATTCCACCCAAAATTCCACTGGAAATTCCTCAAAATTCCAGCCAAAATTCTGCGAAATTCCCCCAATTCCAGCCAAGTTCCCTGAAATTCCACCTGAAATTCCCCGAAATTCCCCAAAATTCACCGCAAATTCCCCAAATTTCCACCCAAAATTCCACGAAATTCCACCCGAAATACTCCAAATTTCACCCAAATTACCCCCCAAATTCCACCCGAAATTCCCCAAAATTCACCCTGAAATTCCCCAAAATTCCAGCCAAAAATCTGCCCGAAATTCTCCAAATTCCACCGGAAATGCCACCGAAAATTCCACCCGAAATTCCACCCGAAATTCCCTGAAATTCCACCCAAAATTCCACCCAAAATTCTCCAAATTTCACCCAAATTCCACCCGAAATTCCTCGAAATTGCACATAAAATTCTCCCAAAATTCCACCCGAAATTCCCCAAAATTTCAGCCAAAATTCCACCCAAAATTCCAGCCAAAATTCCACCCGAAATTCCCCAAAATTCCATGAAATTCCACCCAAAATTCCACGAAATTCTGAGCGGAAATCCCAAATTCCGGACGGAAAATCCCAAATTCCGCATGGAAAAGTCCAAATTCTGGAGGGAAAATCCCAAATTCCACCCGAAATTCCACCCGAAATTGCAGCCAAAATTCTCCAAAATTCAAGCTGAAATTCCTCCCGAAATTCCTCCCGAAATTCCCCCGAATTCTGAATGGAAATCCCAAATTCCAGACAGGAAATCCCAAATTCCACACAGAAAATCCCAAATTCCACCCGAAATTCCACCCAAAATTCCAGCCAAAATTCTCCAAAATTCCAGCCAAAATTCCATGAAATTCCACACGAAATTCCCCGAAATTCCAATTGAAATTGCACCCAAAATTCCCCGAACTTCCACCCGAAATTCCCCAAAATTTCAGCCAAAATTCCACCTGAAATTCCCCAAAATTCCACCCGAAATTCCACCCACAATTCTCCAAATTTCACCCAAATTCCACCCGAAATTCCTCGAAATTCCACCCGAAATTCCCCAAAATTCCACACAAAATTCCCCCAAATTCCACCCAAAATTCTCCAAAATTCCACCCGAAATTCCAGCCGAAATTCCCCAAAATTCCATGAAATTCCAACCAAAATTCCACGAAATTCTGAACGGAAATCCCAAATTCCTGACGGAAAATCCCAAATTCCGCATGGAAAAGTCCAAATTCTGGAGGGAAAATCCCAAATTCCACCCGAAATTCCACCCGAAATTCCACCAAAAATTCCACCCAAAATTCCCTGAAGTTCCCCCCAAAATTCCACCCACAATTCTCCAAATTTCACCCAAATTCCACCCGAAATTCCTCGAAATTGCACATAAAATTCCCCAAAAATTCCACCCAAAATTCCCCCAAATTCCACCCAAAATTCTCCAAAATTCCAGCCGAAATTCCCCAAAATTCCATGAAATTCCACCCAAAATTCCACGAAATTCTGAACGGAAATCCCAAATTCCGGATGGAAAATCCCAAATTCCACATGGAAAAGTCCAAATTCTGGAGGGAAAATCCCAAATTCCACCCGAAATTCCACCCGAAATTCCACCAAAAATTCCACCCGAAATTCCCTGAAGTTCCCCCCAAAATTCCACCCACAATTCTCCAAATTTCACCCAAATTCCACCCGAAATTCCTCGAAATTGCACATAAAATTCCCCCAAATTCCACCCGAAATTCCCCAAAATTCCATGAAATTCCACCCAAAATTCCACGAAATTCTGAACGGAAATTCCAAATTCCGCATGGAAAATCCCAAATTCTGGAGGGAAAATCCCAAATTCCACCCAAAATTCCACACAAAATTCTCCAAAATTCAAGCTGAAATTCCTCCCGAAATTCCCCCTAATTCTGAATGGAAATCCCAAATTCCACACAGAAAATCCCAAATTCCACCCGAAATTCCAGCCAAAATTCTCCAAATTTCACCCAAATTCCACCCGAAATTCCTCAAAATTGCACATGAAATTCTCCCAAAATTCCACCCAAAATTCCCCCAAAATCCACCCAAAATTCTCCAAAATTCCAGCCGAAATTCCCTGAAATTCCACGAAATTCTGAACGGAAATCCCAAATTCCAGACAGGAAATCCCAAATTCCACACAGAAAATCCCAAATTCCACCCGAAATTCCACCCGAAATTCCAGCCAAAATTCTCCAAAATTCCAGCCAAAATTCCATGAAATTCCACCCAAAATTCCCCGAACTTCCACCCAAAATTCCCCCAAATTCCACCTGAAATTCCTCAAACTTTCCGCCAAAATTCCACCTGAAATTCCTCGAAATTCCACCAGAAATTCCCCTAAATTCCACCAGAAATTCCACCAAAAATTCCATCGGAAATTCCCCAAAATTCCACCCGAAATTCTCTGGATTTCCACCCAAAATCCCCCAAAATTCCACCCAAAATTGACCCCGAGATTCCCCCAAATTCCAGCCGAAATTCCCCAAAATTCCACCAAATTCCACTCGAAATTGCACCCAAACTTCCCTGAATTCCACCCAAAATTCTTGGAAATTCCACCCGAAATTCCCCCAAATTCCGAATGGAAATCCCAAATTCTGCACAGAAAATCCCAAATTCCACCCGAAATTCCACCCAAAATTCTCCAAAATTCCAGCCAAATTTCCCCAAATTCCACCAGAAATTCCAGTCAAAATTCCCCCAAATTCTACTCGAAATTTCCGAAATTGCACCCAAATTTGCACCCGAAATTCCATCCAAAATGTCTCAAATTTCCACCCGAAATTCCCCGAGATTCCACCCAAAATTCCCCAAAATTCCAGCCAAAATTCTCCAAAATTCCGCTCGAAATTCCACCCAAAATTCCCCCTGAAATTCCCCAAAATTCCAGCCAAAAATCTCCTTGAAATTCTCCAAATTTCACCCAAATTCCACCCGAAATTCCCCAAAATTCCCCGAAATCAGCAAAATTCCACCCCAAATTCCCCGGAATTTCTAATTCACCGATAAAGTTTAAATGAAAGTCAAAAGTTTTTAGTCCCAAGATGAAGTTTAAACGAAGGCCTAAGATTTGTAATTTATTGATAAAGTTTAAATCAAGGCCTAAGATTTGTAATTTATCAATAAAAGTTTAAATCAAGGCCTAAGATTTGGAATTTATCGATAAAGTTTAAATCAAGGCCGAGAATTTGGAATTTATCGATAAAGTTTAAATCAAGGCCGAGAATTTGGAATTTATCGATAAAGTTTAAATCAAGGCCTAAGATTTGTAATTTATCGATAAAGTTTAAACGAAGGCCTAAGATTTGTAATTTATCGATAAAGTTGAAATCAAGGCCGAGAATTTAGAATTCATCGATAAAGTTTAAATCAAGACCGAGGATTTGGTTTGTAATTCATCGATGAACTTTAAATGAAAGCCGAGGGTTTGGTTTTTAATTCGGAGGTGAAGTTTAAATCAAAGCCGAGAGGTTTTTAGTTCCAAGATGAAGTTTAAACGAAGGCCAAGGTTTTGTAATTTATCGATAAAGTTCAAATGAAGGCCGAGGGTTTGGTTTGTAATTCCGAGGTGAAGTTTAAAGGAAGGCCGAGGGTCTGTAATTTATCGATAAAGTTCAAACGAAGGCCAAGGTTTTGTAATTTATCGATAAAGTTCAAACGAAGGCCGAGGGTTCGGTTTTTAATTCCGAGGTGAAGTTTAAAGGAAGGCCGAGGCTCTATAATTTATCGATAAAGTTCAAATGAAGGCCGAGGGTTCGGTTTTTAATTCCGAGGTGAAGTTTAAAGGAAAGCCGAGGCTCTATAATTTATCGATAAAGTTCAAATGAAGGCCGAGGGTTCGGTTTTTAATTCCGAGGTGAAGTTTAAAGGAAGGCCGAGGGTCTGTAATTTATCGATAAAGTTCAAATGAAGGCCGAGGGTTTGGTTTGTAATTCCGAGGTGAAGTTTAAAGGAAGGCCGAGGGCGCCGCGCGGAGCTCCCCCGGGGAAGGGCGGGCCGAGGGTCCCTGAGGGGGAGGCGGAGAGGGACGCGGCGGGCGGGGAAGGGAAGGGAGAAGGGGAAAGGGAGAAGGGAGAAGGGAAAGGAGGGAGGGAGCGAGGCGGAGGCGCGGCCGCCATGGCAGCCGGGCCGGGCCGTGGCTCCGCTCGCCGCCCGTGACAGCCGCCGGGGGAGCCGCGGCCGGGCCCGGCTTCCCTCGGGGAGAGGCCCTCCCTCCTCACTCACCTGCCGCTGACAGCGCCTCCGAGGCCGCCGAGCTCCGCCACAGCGACTCCCCCGGCCGGGCGGCGGCCCCGGGGGGCTGCGGGCTGCCGGCGGCTCGGCGGGGCTGCGCCGGGCGGGTGCGGCCCCGGGGCCGCTGCGGGGCTCCCGGCGGCCGGGGCCCCTGGCCTGGGCGGCGCGGCGCGGCTGCGGGGCTCCGGCTCGCTCGCCGCGACCCTCCCTCCCGGCGGGACGGGGCGGAGCCGGGCATGGAGGACGAGGGGGCGGTGGCGGCGGAGCCCCGGCGCGGGCCCTCCTCCTCCTCCCCTTCCTCCCGCTCCTCCGCCTTCTCTCGCTCTCGCTCTCGCTCAGGCGCTGCGAGCCGCCATCTTCCCCCGCCCGCCCCTCGCCGCGGGCCCGGGGCGGCTCCGCCGCGGCCGGCGGGACGGGCGCGGGGAAGGGCGAGAGGAGGAGGCGCCGCCATGTTGGAGGCTCGGGGCCTGCGGCCGTGGCTGAAGGGCGGCCGGGGCGGAGGGGAGCCGGGAGGGACTGAGGGCGGAAGGCGCTGAGAGTCTCCGGGCGGAACTGAGGGGGTCCGGAGCTGAGGGGATCCGGGGCTGAGCGGCTCCGGGACTGAGCGGCTCCGGGACTGAGCGGCTCCGGGACTGAGGGGCTCCGGCCGGCGCTGAGGGGATCCGGGAGGGACTGAGGGCGGAAGGGGCCCAGCGCCTCCGGGACTGAGCGGCTCCGGTGCTGAGGATTTCCGGGACTGAGGGGCTCCGGCCGGGACCGAGGGGCTCCGGCCGGGACTGAGGGGGCCGGGGCTCTGGGGGCAGCTGGGGCTCAGGGGCCTTAGCCGTGGCTGAGGGTCTCCGGCGACTGAGGGGGCTCCAGCCGGGGCTCAGGGGCTCGGGGACTGAAGGGCTCCGTGACCTGAGGGGCTCCATGGCCTGAAGGGCTGCGAGGTCTGAGGGGCTCCGGCCGGGGCTGAGGGTCTCCGGGGGCTGAGGGGCTCCGGGACTGAGGGGCTGTGAGGGCTGAGGGGCTCCAGCCGGGGCTGAGGGCCTCCGGGGCTGACGGGCTCCAGGACTAAGGGGATCCGGAGGTTGAAGGGCTCCATGGACTGAGGGGCTCCGAGAACTGATGGGCTCTGGCTGGGGCTGAGGGGCTCCGGAACTGAGGGGCTCCGGGCCTGAGGGGATCCGGGGGCAATGGGGATCCGGGGCTGAAGGGCTCCGGCCGGGCCTGAGGGCGCTGAAGGGCTCCAGCTGTGGCTGAGGGGGCCCGGGGCTCAGGGACTCCTGCCGGGACTGAGGGGCCCCGGAGCTGAGGGGCTCCGTGGGTGAGGGGCTCTGGCCGGGCCTGAGGGCAGAAGGGGCTGAAGGGTTCCGGCCGGGGCTGAGGGTCTCCGTGGGGCTAGGGGCTGCTGCTGCGCCTGAGGGGCTCCATGGCTCGAGGGGCTCCGTGGCCTGAGGGGCTATGAGGGCTGAGCGGCTCCGGGGCTGAGGGGATCTGAGGCTGAGGGCAGAAGGGGTTGAGGGGCTCCAGCCGAGGCTGAGGGGCTCCGGCCAGGGCTGAGGGGCTCCAGCTGAGGCTGAGGGGCTCCGGCCGGGGCTGAGGGGCTCCGGCTGGGGCTGAGGGGCTCCGGGGGTTGAAGGGCTCCATGGCCTGAGGGGCTCCAGGGCTCCAGGACTGAGGGGCTCCATGGGGTGAGGTGCTGCGGCTGGGCCTGAGGGGCTCTGGGGACTGAAGGGATCCGGGGCTGAGGGGCTCTGGGGACTGAAGGGATCCGGGGCTGAGGGGCTCTGGGGACTGAAGGGATCCGGGGCTGAGGGGCTCTGGGGACTGAGGGGCTCCGGGGCTGAAGGGATCCGGGGACTGCGGCTGGGCTTGGGGGCTTCATGGGCTGAGGGGCTCCGGGGCTGAGGGGATCCAGGGGCTGAGGGGCTCTGTGGCCTGAGGGGCTCCAGCTGTGACTGAAGGGCACCGCAGACTGAGGGGATCTGGGGCCTGAGGTGTTCCAGGGCTGAGGGGCAGAAGGGACTGAGGGGCTCCAGGACTGAGGGGCTCCGGGGGTTGAAGGGCTCCATGGGCTGAGGGCCTGTGAGGGCTGAGGGACTCCAACCGGGGCTGAGAGGCTCCGGCCAGGGCTCCAGGGCTCTGGGGGCTCAGGGGCTCCATGGCTGAGGGGCTCCGGGGACTGAGGAGCTCCAGCCGTGGCTGAGGGGCTCCAGCCATGGCTAAAGGTCTCCAGGGGCTGAGGGGCTCCGGCCAGGGCTGAGGGGCTCCGGGGACTGAAGGGCTCCATGGCCTGAGGGGCTCAGGGGATTGAAGGGCTCCATGGCCTGAGGGGCTCCGGGGATTGAAGGGCTCCATGGCCTGAGGGGCTCCGGGGATTGAAGGGCTCCATGGCCTGAGGGGCTCCGGGGATTGAAGGGCTCCATGGCCTGAGGGGCTCCGGGGATTGAAGGGCTCCATGGCCTGAGGGGCTCCGGGGATTGAAGGGCTCCATGGCCTGAGGGGCTCCGGGGATTGAAGGGCTCCATGGCCTGAGGGGCTCCGGGGATTGAAGGGCTCCATGGCCTGAGGGGCTCCGGGGATTGAAGGGCTCCATGGCCTGAGGGGCTCCGGGGATTGAAGGGCTCCATGGCCTGAGGGGCTCCGGGGATTGAAGGGCTCCATGGCCTGAGGGGCTCCGGGGATTGAAGGGCTCCATGGCCTGAGGGGCTCCGGGGATTGAAGGGCTCCATGGCCTGAGGGGCTCCGGGGATTGAAGGGCTCCATGGCCTGAGGGGCTCCGGGGATTGAAGGGCTCCATGGCCTGAGGGGCTCCGGGGATGAGGGGCTCAGGGGCTCCGGGGCTGAGCCTCTCCGGAACTGAGGGCATCTGGAGGTTGAAGGGCTCCGGGGCTGAGGGACTCCATGTCCTAAGGGGCTCCGGCCGGGCCTGAGGGTGGAAGGGGCTGAAGGGCTCCGTCCGGGGCTGAGGGGGACCACAGCTCAGGGGGGCTGAGGGCAGATGGGGCTCAGGGGCTCCGTGGGCTCAGGGGCTCCGGCTGTGGCTGAGAGGCTCTGTGGGGTGAGGGGCTGCAGCTGGGCCTGAGGGGCTTCGGCTGGGTCTGAGGGGCTCTGGGGATGGAGGGCTCCGGGGCCTGAGGGGCTCTGGGGCTGAGGGGCTCCGGGGACTGAGCTGCTCTGGGACTGAGGCCATCCAGAGGTTGAGGGGCTCCGGGTCTGAGGGGCTCTAGGACTGGGGGGCTCCGGGGGTTGAGGGGCTCCGGAACTGGGGGACTCTGGGGACCTGGGGGTTCTGGGGGTTGAAGGGCTCTGGGGACTGAGGGGCTCTGGGGACTGAGGGGCTCTGGGGCTGAGAGGCTCCGGGGACTGAGCTGCTCTGGGACTGAGGCCATCCAGAGGTTGAGGGGCTCTGGGTCTGAGGGGCTCCGGGACTGGGGGGTTCCAGGGGTTGAAGGGCTCCGGTGCCTGAGGGGCTCTGGGGCTGAGAGGCTCCGGGGACTGAGCTGCTCTGGGACTGAGGCCATCCAGAGGTTGAGGGGCTCCGGGACTGGGGGGCTCTGGGACTGGGGGGTTCCGGGGGTTGAAGGGCTCTGGGGCTGAGGGGCTCTGGGGACTGAGGGGCTCTGGGGCTGAGAGGCTCCGGGGACTGAGCTGCTCTGTGACTGAGGCCATCCAGAGGTTGAGGGGCTCCGGGACTGAGGGGCTTCGGGACTGGGGGGCTCCGGGACTGGGGGGCTCCGGGGACTGGGGGGTTCCGGGGGTTGAAGGGCTCTGGGACTGAGGGGCTCCGGGACTGGGGGGCTCCGGGACTGGGGGGCTCCGGGGACTGGGGGGTTCCGGGGGTTGAAGGGCTCTGGGGACTGAGGGGCTCCAGCCGTGGCTGAGGGGCTCTGGGGCTCTCTGGGCTCCGGGACTGCGGAGCTCCAAGGCTGAAGGGCTCCGGGGGTTGAAGGGCTCCATGGGCTGAGGGACTGTGAGGGCTGAGGGACTCCAACCGGGGCTGAGGGGCTCCAAGACTGGGGGGATCCAGCTGGGGCGGAGGGGCTCTGGGGCTGAGGGCAGCTCGGGCTGAGGGGCTCTGGGGCTGAGGGCAGCTCGGGCTGAGGGGCTCTGGGGCTGAGGGCAGCTCGGGCTGAGGGGCTCTGGGGCTGAGGGCAGCTCGGGCTGAGGGGCTCTGGGGCTGAGGGCAGCTCGGGCTGAGGGGCTCTCTGGCCTGAGGGCAGCTCGGGCTGAAGGGCTCTGGGGCTGAGGGGCTCCAGGACTGAGGGGCTCCGGGGGTTGAAGGGCTCCATGGGCTGAGGGACTTTGAGGGCTGAGGGACTCCAGCCGGGGCTGAGAGGCTCCAAGACGGGGGGGATCCAGCTGGGGCTGAGGGGCTCTGGGGCTGAGGGCAGCTCGGGCTGAAGGGCTCTGTGGCCTGAGGGGATCCGTGGACTGAGGGGTTCCGGGCTCAGATTTCCCTTCCCGGGGCTCTACCGGTGCCACCAGCATGCCCAGGACCCGCCAGGGTCACCATCGCAGCCTCACCCCGGGACCCTGCACTGCCTCACGCCCAAGCTGGACACCGGAATTCGGCAATATTTTGGGTGTGGTGGGACCTTAAGAATCGTTCCATTCCATCCCTGACACCTTCCCCTATTCCAGGGGGATCCCAATCCATCCTGGGACATTCCTGGGATCCACAGCTTCCCTGGAATGGCAGCCCATTTGGGAATCCCTTCCCCCATCCCAAGCGCTCTCCCCTTTCCCAGGGCAATCCCTCCATTCCCAGCTCTCCCAGCTTGCCCGGATCCGATCCATCCCCACCCCAACTCCTCCCTGACAAGGAATTTCGGCATCCAGGAGCTTCCCTGGCAATCTCGGCACTCCAGGAAGGCTCTCCCTTCCCTTTGCCATCCCCGACTTCCATCCCAATCCCTCGCCATGGATTCCCAGTGTCCTCCATCCCACAATCCCGGAATGCTTTGGGATCCGTGCGCCCCAAATCCCATCCCATCCCAATCCCAATGCAATCCCAATCCCATTTCAATCCCATCCCAATTCAATCTCATCCCATTCCCATCCCAATCCAATCCCATTCTAATCCCAATCCCATTCCAATCCAATCCCATCCCAATCCCGATCCAAATCCAATCCAATCCCAATCCCATCCCACCATTCCCATGTCCCATCCCTTTTCCCAAATCCCTCTCCAGCTCTCCCGGAGCCCTTTAGGGTTGGGAATTGGATCCGAGCATTCCCGGGATCCTTCCCTTCTCCGGGTGAGCATTCCCAGCTCTCCCAGCCCCAGATCAGATTCCCAAGGAAATTTCGGGATCGAGGAGCTCCGTTGGGAATCTCGAGGCTCCAGGGAGGCTCTGCCTTCCCTTTTTCCCTCTTTTTTCCCCCAAATTTCCATCAAAATCTCTCTGAATTGTTTCTGAGTGCCCTTCCTTTTTCCCCTCCTTGATATCCCAATTTTCCATAAAAATCCCTCGGAATGGATCCAGAGTGTCCTCCATCCCAGAATCTCGGAATGCTTTGGGATCTGTGGGCCCAATCCCAATCCAATCCCATTCCAATCCCAATCCAATCCCATTCTGATCCCATCCCATTCCAATCCCAATCCAATCCCACGATCCCAGCGGGATCCAAATCCATTCTGGGACATTCCCAGGGCTCCACAGCTTCCTGGGAATTCCAGACGGGAATTCCTTCCCAAATCCCAATCAATCTCCCCTTCCCCACGGTTTGGGATCCGTGGGCCTTCGATCCCATCCCATTCCAGTCCCATTCCAATCCAAATCCCAATCCCATCCCATTCCAATCCCAATTCCTATCCAATTTCAATCCAATCCCAATCCCATTCCATCCTGATCCCATCCCAATCTCCCCCCAATCCCAATCCCTTTCTGATCCCAATCCAATCCAATCCCAATCCCATTGCTCTCCGATCCCAATCCAATCCCAATCCAATCCCAATCCAATCCCAGAGTGATCCAAATCCATCCCTGGGACATTCCCAGGGCTCCACATCTTCCCAAGGAATTCCAGCCCAAATTCCCGGATTTTCCCGGGAACAAGGCCCAGGCGTCGGGAAAATCCCAAACCCGAGATCAGAGCTGACCCGAATTCCCAAAGCTGTGCCCCTCTGGGCCTCCCAAGTCCCATTTGTTTTTCCGGAACTAAATCCTGTTGGGAATTCCGAGGGAAACAACAGAACACCTGGAGCTGAGATTTAACCCTTTGGCTCCCGGATCTGTTCTGGGGCAGCTTTTGGCCAATCGGATTGGGGAAAAAATCCTGCCCTGGGATTTGGGATGGGCGGGAATTCATTCCCAGGGCAGCAGTGGATCCCTGGGAATGCTCAAGGATGGATTTAGGATCGTTTGGGGTGGGATTGGGATGGGACTGGATTGGATTGGAATGGGATTGGATTGGGATTGGATCGAAATGGGATGGGATTGGGATTGGAATGGGATCAGAATGGGATTGGATCGAAATGGGATGGGATTGGGATTGGGATGGGATGGGATTGGGATTGGAATGGGATCAGAATGGGATTGGATCGAAATGGGATTGGAATGCGATTGGGATCAAAGGCTGACGGATACCAAACCATGGGAAAGGGGAGCTTGTTTGGGATTTGGGAAGGAATTTCCATCTGGGATGGAATTCCCAGGGAAGCTGTGGATCCCTGGGAATGTCCCAGGATGGATTTGGGATCGCGGGGTTGGATTGGGAATGGATTGGGATTGGGATTGGGATTGGGATTGGGATTGGGATTGGGATTGGGATTGGAATGGGATTGAGATGGGATTGGATCAAAGGCCCACGGATCCCAAACCATAGGAAATGGGAGATTTATTGGGATTTGGGATAGAATTCCCCTCTGCCATTCCCAGGGAAGCTGTGGATCCTGGGAATGTCCCAGGATGGATTTGGGATTGCGGGGATTGGGATTGGGATCGGAATGGATTGGATTGGAATGGGATTGGGATGAGATTGGGATTGGAATGGAATCAGATTGGGATTGGATTGGGATGGGATTGAAATGGGATCCTCCTGAAATTGTGGCATTGGATTGGGATCGGAATGGGATCAGAATGGGATTGGGATTAGATTCAAATGGGATTGGAATGGATTGGATCGGAATGGGATTGGGATGAGATTGGGATTGGGATTGAAGTTCCCTTCCCACCCAAACCATTCCGGAATTCCGGGATTGAGGACACTCCGAATCCATCCCGAGGGATTTTTATGGAAAATTGGGATATCAAGGAGGGGAAAAGGGAAGGGCACTCAGAAACAATTCAGAGAGATTTTGATGGAAATTTGGGATAAAAAGAGGGAAAAAGGGAAGGAAGAGCCTCCCTGGAGCTCTGAGATTCCCAACCGAGCTCCTCGATCCCGAAATTGCTCGGGAATCTGATCTGGGGCTGGGAGAGCTGGGAATGCTCACCCGGAGCAGGGAAGGATCCCGGGAATGCTCGGATCCAATTCCCGACCCTAAAGGGCTCCGGGAGAGCCAGAGAGGGATTTGGGACAAGGGATGGGACATGGGAATGGTGGGACGGGATTGGGATTGGAATGGGATTGGGATCCCCCTGGAATTTTGGGATTGGATTGGGACTGGGTTGGGATTGGATTGGGATTCGATTGAGAGTGGATTGGGATTGGAATGGGATTAGATTGGGATGGGATTGGATTAGAATGGGATTGGATTGGGATGGGATTGGATTGGATTGGGATTAGGATTAGGATTGGATTGGGATTATAATGGGATGGGATTGAAGGCCCATGGATCCCAAACCATGGGAAAGGGGAGATTGATTGGGATTGGGGAAGGAATTCCTGTCTGGAATTCCCAGGGAAGCTGTGGAGCCCTGGGAATGTCCCAGGATGGATTGGGATCCCCCTGGGATCGTGGGATTGGGATTGGGATGGGATGGGATTGGGGTGGAATTCCCGCAAAAAAGGTAGAATTCCCAGGAAAAAAGGCAGAATTCCTGGGAAAAGGATTTCCCGTGGAAAGGCAGGATTCCCGGGAAGGAAGGCAGAATTCCTGGGAAAAAGCATAATTCCTGGGGGGAAAGGCCAGAATTCCCAGAAAAAAGGTGGAATTCTTGGGAAAAGGCAGAATTCCAGGTGGAAATCCCGGAATTTTTGGGGTGAAAATCCCAGAGTTTTTGGGGTGGAAATCCTGGAATTTTTGGGGGTTTTGGGGTGGAAATCCCGGGATTTTTTGGGTTTTGGAGTGGAAATCCCAGAATTTTGGGGGGGAAATTCCTGGTTTGGGGTTTTTGATGGGATGAGCTCCAGGCCAAGGGGAAGGAATTGGAATGAAAATGTTTCAAATCCCACGGGAAATTTGGGGTTGGGATTTGGGATTCTTTTCCTCTTTTTCCTCTTACCCTTTCCCCCCTCTTCCCCCCGCCCCTTTTGCACTCTTTTTCCTTCTTTTCCCCTTCCCCCCATTTCCCTTTTTCCTTTTTCTCTCTTCAGCATTCCTTTTCTCTTTTTCTCTCTTTTCCCTCTTTTCCTTTTTTACTCTTTTCCCCTTTTCTCTTTTCCTTTTCCTCTCTTTTTTCTCCTTCCCTCTTTCCCCTTTCCCATCTTTTCCCCTTTACCTCTTTTTTCCTCTTTTTCCTCTTTCTTTTTCCTCTTTCTCTCTTTTCCCCCCTCTTTCCCTTTTTCCTGTTCTCCCCTTCCCCCGTTTTATTTTTCCCTTTTTTTCCCTTCCCCCATTTCCTTCCTTTCTTCTTCTTCTCTTGTCCCCTTTTCCCCTTCTCCTTTTTTCCCTCGTTTTTGTCTTTTCCTTCTTTCCCCTTTTCCCTCTTTTCCTTCTTTTCCCCTTCTTTTCCCTTTTTCCCTTTTCCCCCTTTCCTTCTTTTCCTCCTTCTCCTGTCCCCTTTTACCTCTTTTCCTTTTTTCCTCCTTTTCCCTCTTTTCCCTTTTTTCCCTTTCTCCCTTTCCCCCTTTTTCCTTTTTCCCCTTTTTCCTTTTTTCCTTTTTCCCCATTTCCTCTTTCCCTTTCAATTTCCCTCTTTTCCCTTTTTCCCCTTTTCCCTCTTTCCCCTTTTCCCCTTTTCCCTCTTTCCCCCGATTTCTCTTTCCCTTTCCATTTCCCTCTTTTCCCCTTCCTCTCCTTTTTCCCTTTCTCCCTTTTCTTTTTTCCTCTTTTTCTCTCTTCTGCCCTTCCCTCTTTTCTGTTTTTCTCTTTTTCCTTCTTCTCCTTTCCTTCTTTCCCCTCTCTTCCTCTTTCCCTCTTTTCCCCCTTTTTCCTTTCCTTTCCTTTCCTTTCCTTTCCTTTCCTTTCCTTTCCTTTCCTTTCCTTTCCTTTCCTTTCCTTTCCTTTCCTTTCCTTTCCTTTCCTTTCCTTTCCTTTCCTTTCCTTTCCTCTCTTTTCCTCTTTTTCCTTTTTCCCTTTTTTTCCTTTCTTCTTTTTTCCTTTTTTCCTTCACTTTTACTCCTCTTTCCTTCTTTTCTTCCTTTTTCCCTTTCCCTTTTCCCCCTTTCCTTCTTTTCCCTCTCTTTTCTCTTTCCCTCTTTCCCTTTTTCCTTTTTCCCTCTTTTTTTCTCTTTTCCCCTTTCCCCCTTTTTCCTCTTTTTTCCTTTTCCCTTTCCTCTCTTTCCCTCTTTTTCTCATTTCCTCCCTTTTTCCCTTTTTCCCTTTTTCCCTTTTTCCCTTTTTCCCTTTTTCCTCTTTCCCCTTTTCCATCTTTTCTCCTTCTCCCTCTTTTCTTCCTCCTTTTCCCGTTTTCTTCTTTCCCCTTTTTCCTCTTTTTCTCTTTTCCCCTTTTGCCTTTTTCTCTCTTCCTTTTTCCCGTCTTTCCCTCTTTTCCTCCTTTTTTCCCTTTTTCTCCTTTTCCCCATTTTCCTTTTTCCCTCTTTTTTTCTTTTCCCTCTTTCCCCTTTTCCATATTTTCCCATTTTTCCCCATTTCCTTTTCTTCCTCTTTTTTATTTTTCCCTCTTTCCCCCTTTTCCTCTTTTTCCTTTTTCTCTCTTCCTTTTTCCCTCTTTTCTTTTTTTCCTCCTTCCCTCCTTTTCCCCACACCAAAACCAATGGAAAAATGGAATTTTTAAAATTTTTCTTCTACAATGGAAAGGATTGGATCCGGAAAATGTTCCAATCCTGGAAAAGAAATGGGATTGGGGAGAGATGTGAGGGGAAATATTCAATTGAATTTCTGTCAAATTCCGTCAAATTTCATCAAATTCCATCAATTTCCGTTAAATTCTCATCAAATTCCATCAATTTCCATTAAATTCTCATCAAATTCCATCAATTTCCATTAAATTCTCATCAAATTCCATCAATTTCCATTAAATTCCCATCGAATTCCATTGAATTTTCATCAAATCCCATCCAAATTCCCATCAAATTCCTATGCAAATTTCAATCGAACTCCATCCAACTTCCATTAAATTCCCATCAAATTTCCATCAAATTCAATTTCCATCAAATTCCCATCAAATTTTCATCAAAATTCCATCCAATTCCCATCAAATTTCCATTTAATTTCATCGCATTCCATCCAATTTCCGTCAAATTCCATTAAATTCCATCAAATTCCCATCGAATTTCCATCAAATCCCATTAAATTTCCATCAAATTTCCATCAAATCCTATAAAATTCCATAAAATTCCATCGAATTTCATCGAATTTCCATCCAATTCCCATCAAATCCCTCCCAATTTCCATTAAATTCTCATCAAGTTCCATCAAATTTCCATCCAATTTCCATCAAATTCCCATCGATTTTTCATCAAATTCATCACATTTCATCAAATTCCATCCAATTCACATCAAATTTCATCAAAAGTCCATTCAATTTCCATCCAATTCCATCGAATGTCCATCAATTTCCATCCAAATTCTATCAAATTCTATCAAATTCCCATCAAATTTCCATGAAATTTCCACAAAATTCCCATCCAATTCCAATCAAATTTCTATCCAAATTTCCATCGAATTCCATCCAGTTCCATCAAATTTCCATTAAATTCCATCCAATTTCCACTGATTTTTCATCAGATTCCATCCAATTCAATTTTCATCCAATTTCCATCAAATTCCATTGAATTCCCATCAAATTTCATCAAAATTCCCATTGAGTTTCCATTAAAATTCCCATGGAATTTCCATTAAATTTCCATCAAATTCCCATCCAGATTTCCATAAAATTCCATCAAATTTCCATCAAAATTCCATCCAATTCCCATCAAATTCCATCAATTTCCATCAAATTCCATCTCATTCCCATCAAATTTTTGTCAAATTTCCATCCAAATTCCTTCCAAATTCCTTCAAAATTCTATCAAATTCCATCCAATTTCCAGGAAATTTTCATGAAATTCCCGTCAAATTCCATCAAATTCCATCCAATTCAATTTCCATCCAAATTCCATCAAATTTCATCGGATTTCATAAATTTCCTATCTAATTCCATCAAATTCCCATCGAATTTCCATCAAATTCCATCCAAATTCCATTAAATTCCCATCCAATTTCCATCAAATTCCCATCAAATTTTAATCAAAGTCCATCAAATTTCCATCCAATTCCATCCAATTTCCATTAAATTCCCATTAAATTCCTATCAAATTTCCACCCAAATTCCATTAAATTCCCATCAAATTCCATCCAATTTCCATCAAATTCCATCAAAATTTCCATTAAATTCTATTGAAATTCTATCCAATTTCCATCAAATTCCGTCAAATTCCCATGCAGATTTCCATAAAATTCCATCCAATTTCCATCAAATTTTCATCAATTTCCATCAAAATTCAATTTCCATTAAATTTCCATGCGATTTCCATCGAATTCCCATCAAATTCCATCCAATTTCCATCAAAATTCCATCCAATTTCCATCAAATTCCATCCAATTTCCATTAAATTCCCGTAAAATTCCATCCAAATTCCATCGAATTTCCATCAAATTTCCATCCAAATTCTATCAAATTTCATCGAATTCCATCCAATTCCCATCAAATTCCAGCAATTTCCATCAAATTTTCATCCAATTTCCATCAAATTCCATCCAAACTACATTCAGTTCCCATCAAAATTCCATCCAATTCCATCCAATTTCCATTAAATTTCCATGAACTTTCCATCAAATTTCATCAATTTCCATTAAATTCCCAGAAAATTCCCATTGATTTTTCATCAAATTCCATCAAATTTCCAGGAAGTTTCCTTTAAATTCCCATGGAATTTCCATCAAATTTCCATCAAAATTTTGTCAAATTTTCATCAAATTCCATCGATTTCCATCCAAATTGAATCAAATTCCCATTAAATCCCATCAAATTTCATCAAATTCCATCAAATTTCCATCGATTTTTCATCAAATTCCGCCTAATTTCCATCCAATTCCGTCAAATTCCCATCAAATTCCATTAAATTCCATCAAATTCCCATCGAATTTCATCAATTTCCATCAAATCGTCGTCCAATTTCCATCAAATTCCATCCAAACTTCCATCCAATTCCCATCAAATTTCCATCGATTTTCCATTAAATTCCCATAAAATTTCCATAAAATTTCATCGAATTCCATCCAATTTCCATTAAATTCCATCCAATTTCCATTGATTTTTCATCAAATTTCAACAAATTCCATCCAATTTCCATTAAATTCCCATCAAATTCCATCCAATTGCTGTCAAATTCCATCAAATTCCCATCGAAATTTCCATCCAAATTTTTGTCCAATTCCCATCAAATTTCCATTAAATTCCCATAAAATTCCCATCAAATTCCCATCAAATTTCATCAAATTCCATCAAATTTCATCGAATTTCCATCGATTTTTCATCAAATTCCATCCAATTTCTATCAAATCCCATTAAGTTCCATTGAATTTCCGTCAAATCCCATCAAATTTCCATTAAATTTTCATTGAATTTCATCAAATTCCATCCAATTTCCATTAAATTCCCATTAAATTCCCATCAAATTTCCATCCAAATTCCATCAAATTCCCATCGATTTTTCATCAAATTCATCACATTTCATCAAATTCCATCCAATTTCCATCAAATTCCATCGAATGTCCATCAATTTCCATCCAATTCCCATCAAATTCCATCAAATTTTAATCAAATTCCATCCAATTTCCATCAAATTCCATTGAATTTCCATCAAATTCCCATGAAATTTCCATGAAATTTCCATGAAATTCCCATCCAATTCCATCCGAATTCAATCAAATTTCTATCCAAATTTCCATCGAATTCAATCCAATTCCATCAAATTTCCATTAAATTCACATCAATTCCCATCAAATTCCCATCGATTTTTCATCAAATCCCATCAAATGTCATCAAATTCCATCTGATTCCCATCAAATTTTCATCAAATTCCCATCCAAATTCCATCAAAATTCTATCAAATTCCATGAAATTTCCAGGAAATTTTCATGAAATTCCATCAAAATCCATCCAAATTCCATCAAATTCCCATTAAATCCCATCAAATTTCATCAATTTCCATCAAATTCCATCTAATTCCCATCAAATTTCCATCAAATTTCATCAAATTCCATCTAATTCCCATCAAATTTTATCAATTTCCATCAAATTCCATCTAATTCCCATCAAATTTCCATCAAATTTCATCAAATTCCATCCAATTCAATTTCCATCAAATTTCATCGAATTTCACAAACTTCCCATAAAATTCCATCCAAATTCCATCGAATTTCCATGCAACTTTCCATCAAATTTTCACCCGAATTCCATTAAATTCCCATCAAGTTCCATTGAATTTCCACCAAATTTCCATCCAAATTCTATTAAATTCCATCCAAATTCCATCCAATTGCCATTAAATTTCATCTAATTCCATCCAAATTCCATCAAATTCCATCACATTTCCATCGAGTTCTATCACATTTCCATTGATTTTTCATCAAATTCCATCCAATTTCTGTCAAATTCCATCCAAACTCCATCCAATTTCCATCAATTCCCATCAATTCCCATCCAAACTCGGGAATTGGGAAAAATGAGGAGTTGGAATAATCAGGAGTGGGAAAAAATCTGGACTTGGAAAAATCAGGAATTGGGAAAATTGGGAGTTGGGAAAATCAGGATTGGGGAAAATAAGGAATTGGGAAAAATTGAGGACTTGAGAAAATCGGGAATTGGGAAAATGAGAAATTGGGAAAAATCAGGAATTGGAATCATCAGGAATTGGGAAAAATCAGGAATTGGGAAAATCGGGAATTCCAAGAAATCACAAGAGGGAAAAATCAGGGATTGGGAAAATCAGGAATTGGGGAAAATGGGGATTGGGAAAAATTTGGAATTGGGAAAATTGGGAATTGGGAAAATCAGGAATTGGGAAAAATCGGGAATTCCAAGAAACCACGAGTGGGAAAAATCAGGATTTGGGAAAAATTGGGAATTGGGAAAATTGGGAGTTGGGAAAATCAGGAATTGGGATAATGAGGAATTGGGAAAATCAAGAATTGCAATAATCAGAAATTGGAAAAAATCGGAAATTGGAAAAATCAAGAATTGGGAAAATCAGGAATTTGAATAATCAGAAATTGGGAAAATCAGGAATTGGGGGAATTGGGAATTGGGAAAATCGGGAGTTGGGAGAAATCAGGAATTGGGAAAATCGGGAAGTGGGAAAATGAGGAATTGGGAAAATCAGGAACTGGGAAAAATCCAGAACTGGGAAAATCAGGAATTGGGAAAATCAGGAGTTGGGGAAAATCAGGAATTTGAAAAATCAAGAATTGGGAAAATCAGGAATTGGGAAAATCAGGAATTGGGGAAAATCAGGAATTGGGGAAATTGGGAATTGGGAAAATCGGGAGTTGGGAGAAATCAGGAATTGGGGAAATCGGGAAGTGGGAAAATGAGGAATTGGGAAAATCAGGAGTTGGGGGAAATCAGGAATTGGAAAAATCAAGAATTGGGAAAATCAGGAATTGGGGAAAAATCGGGAACTGGGAAAAACGGGAATTGGTAAAATCGGAAATTGGGGAAATCGGGAATTGGGAAAATCAGGAATTGGGAAAATCGGGAATTCCAAGAAATCACAAGAGGGAAAAATCAGGGATTGGGAAAATCAGAAGTGGGAAAATTGGGAATTCCAAGAAACCACGAGTGGGAAAAATCAGGAATTGGGAAAATCAGGAATTGGGAAAATCCAGAATTGGGAAAAATTGGGAGTGGGGAAATCAGGAATTGGGAAAATCAGAAATTGGGAAAATTGGGAGTTCAGAAAATCGGGAATTGGGGAAAATCAGGAATTGGGAAAATCAGGAGTTGGGGAAAATCAGGAATTGGGAAAAATCGGGAATTGGTAAAATCGGAAATTGGGGAAATCGGGAATTGGGAATATCAGGAATTGGGGAAAATCAGGAATTGGAAAAATCAGGAATTGGGAGTATTTTAATGGAGATTTTCCACTCCTTGATCCAATTCCTTGGAATTTTCCTGGAAAATTTCAAATCCCGTGGGAAATTTGGGATAATCCTCTTTTTTTTTTTTTCCCTTTTTTTTTTTTTTTTCCTTTTTTTTTTTTTTTTTCCCCACCAGGGTAACCCCACAGGGAAATCCCGGGAATTTTTCCAGGGAATTCACAATTCCAATGGAAATTCCATGGAATTCTTACCTGAATGAATTATTTTTCCTCACGGATAAATCCAAAAATTAAAAATTCCAATTAAAATTCCAGGGAATTCACAATTCCAATGGAAATTCCATGGAATTCTTAACTGAATGAATATTTTTCCCCACGGATAAATTAAAAAATTAAAAATTCCAATTAAAATTCCAGGGAATTCACAATTCCAATGGAAATTCCATGGAATTCTTAACTGAATGAATATTTTTCCCCACGGATAAATAAAAAAAAATTAAAATTCCAATTTAAATTCCATGGAATTCTTACCTAAATGAATTTTTTTCCTATGGACACATCCAAGGATTAAAAATTCCAATTTAATTTCCTTTGGAATTCTTACCTGAACGAATTTTTTTCCTCATGGGCACATTCAAGAATTAAAAATTCCAATTGAAATTCCAGGGAATTCTTAACGGAATGAATTTTTTTTTCTGCATGGACAGATCCAAGAATTAAAAATTCCTGTTTAATTTCATTGGAATTCGAACCTGAATGACTTTTTTTCATGAACACATCCAAAAAATTTAAAATTCCAATTTAAATTCCATGGAATTCTCACCTAATGATTTTTTTCCCCATGGACTTATCCAAAAATTAAAAATTCCAATTGAAATTCCAGGGAATTCAGGCCTGAATTCATTTTCCCCATGGACACATCCAATAATTAAAAATTCCAATTTAATTTCCATTGGAATTCAGACCTGAATGAATTATTTTTCCCCATGGATAAATAAAAAAATTAAAAATTACAATTAAAATTCCAGGGAATTCACAATTCCAATTGAAATTCCATGGAATCCTTAACTGAATGAATTTTTTTTCCCATGGACACATCCAAGGATTTAAAAATCTGAATTAATTTCCATTGGAAATCTTAACTGAATGAATTTTTTCCCCAGTGGATAAATCAAAAAAATAAAAATTCCAATTAAAATTCCATGGAATTCAGACCTAAATGAATTTTTTTCCCCATGGATAAATCCAAAAATTAAAAATTCCAATTTAAATTCCAGGGAATTCAGGTCTGAATTCATTTTCCCCATGGACACATCCAAGAATTAAAAATTCCAATTTAATTTCCATTGGAATTCAGACCTGAATGATTTTTTTCCCCATGGATAAATAAAAAATTTAAAAATTTCAATTACAATTCCAGGGAATTCACGCCTGAATGAGCTTTTCTCATTAACACATAAATCCAAAAATTAAAAATTCCAATTGAAATTCCAAGGAATTCTTAATTGAAATTCCAAGGAATTCTTCCCTGAATTAACTTTTCCCATGGACAAATCCAAAAATTCAAAATTCCAATGGAAATTTTCCAGAGAATTCTAAACTGAATTAATTTCTTCTCATGGACACATCCAAGGATCGAAAATTCCAATTTAATTTCCATTGGAATTCTTATCTCAATTAATTTTTTTCCTCATGGACACATCCAAGGATTAAAAATTCCAATTGAAATTCCATGGAATTCTTAACTGATTTTTTCCCATGGACGCATACAGAAATTGAAAATTTCAATGGAAATTCCAGGGAATTCACAATTTCAATGGAAATTCCATGGAATTCTTACCTGAATGAATTCTTTTTTTCCCATGGATAAATAAAAAAATTAAAAATTCCAATTGAAATTCCATGGAATTCTTACCTAAATGGATTTTTTCCCCATGGACTTATCCAAGAATTAAAAATTCCAATTTAATTTCCATTGGAATTCAGACCTGAATGAATTATTTTTCCCCATGGATAAATCAAAAAATTAAAAATTCCAATTTAATTTCCATTGGAATTCAGACCTGAATGAATTTTTTCTCCATAGACACATCCAAGAATTAAAATTCCAATTGAAATTCCATGGAATTCTTAACTGATTTTTTCCCATGGACACATCCAGAAATTTAAAATTTCAATGGAAATTCCAGGGAATTCACAATTTCAATGGAAATTCCAGGGAATTGTTACCTGAATGAATTCTTTTTTCCCCATGGATAAATCCAAAAATTAAAAATTCCAATTAATATTCCCAGGAATTCTTACCTGAATTAATTATTTTTCCCCATGGATAAATCCGAAAATTAAAAATTCCAATTGAAATTCCAGGGAATTCCGACCTGAAAGAATTTTCCCCATGGACACATCCAAAAATTTAAAATTCCAATTTCATTTCCATTGGAATTCTTACCTGGATGGATTTTTTTCCCCATGGATAAATAAAAAAATTCAAAATTCCAATTAAAATTCCAGGGAATTCAGACCTGAATTAATTTTTTCCCCAGGGGCACATCCAATAATTAAAAATTCCAATTTCATTTCCATTGGAATTCTTTCTTGAATGGATTTTTTTTTCCACATGGATAAATCCAAAAATTAAAAATTCCAATTGAAATTCCAGGGAATTCACAATTCCAATAGAAATTCCATTGAATCCTTAACTGAATGAATTTTTTTCCTCATGGACACATCCAAAAATTTAAAATTCCAATTTCATTTCCATTGGAATTCTTACCTGGATGGATTTTTTCCCCAATGGATAAATCAAAAAAATAAAAATTCCAATTAAAATTCCATGGAATTCAGACCTGAATGAATTTTTTTTCCCCATGGATAAATCAAAAAATTAAACATTCCAATTAAAATTCCAGGGAATTCTAAACGGAATTAATTTTTTTCCCCATGGACACATCCAAGGATTCAAAATTCCAATTTAAATTCCATGGAATTCTTACCTGAATGAATTTTTTCCCCATGGATAAATAAAAAAATTAAAAATTCCAATTAAAATTCCAGGGAATTCAGACCTGAATGAATTTTTTTCCCCATGGATAAAATAAAAAATTTAAAATTCCAATTTAAATTCCATGGAATTCTTACCTAAATGAATTTTTTTCCTCATGGACACATCCAAGGATTCAAAATTCCAATTGAAATTCCATGGAATTCTTAACTGAATTAATTTTTTTCCTCATGGACAGATCCAAGGACTAAAAATTCCAATTTAATTTCCATTGGAATTCTTATCTCAATTAATTATTTTCCCCAGGGACACATCCAAGAATTAAAAATTCCAATTAAAATTCCATGGAATTCAGACCTGGATGAATTTTTTCTCCATAGACACATCCAAGAATTAAAATTCCAATTGAAATTCCATGGAATTCTTAACTGATTTTTTTCCCATGGACACATCCAGAAAATTAAAATTTCAATGGAAATTCCAGGGAATTCACAATTTCAATGGAAATTCCAGGGAATTCTTACCTGAATGAATTCTTTTTTCCCCATGGATAAATCCAAAAATTAAAAATTCCAATTGACATTCCAGGGAATTCAGACCTGAAGGAATTTTTCCCCCATGGACACATCCAAAAATTTAAAATTCTAATTTAATTTCCATTGGAATTCTTATCTCAATTAATTTTTTTCCCCAGGGACACATCCAAGGATTAAAAATTCCAATTGAAATTCTGGGGAATTCCGACCTGAAAGAATTTTCCCCATGGGCACATCCAAAAATTTAAAATTCCAATTTCATTTCCATTGGAATTCTTACCTGGATGGATTTTTTTCCCCATGGATAAATAAAAAAATTCAAAATTCCAATGGAAATTCCAGAGAATTCCGACCTGGATGAATTTCAGGAGCTCTGATATTATCCCAGAGATCCAAGGAATGGAATTCTGGGAATGATACTCTAAATCCATGAAATTCCAGGATTTTTTCCCACCAAATCCTTGGGAATTCACTCCGATGTTATCCCAGAGATCCAAGGGATGGAATTCTGGGAATGACATCTTCAATCCTTTTCCTTTTCTTTTTCCTTTTTTCCTTTTTTCCTTTCCCTAAATCCCTTCCTAATTCCCAATTCCCAAGAAAAGGAAATCCCAATGTTTTTTCCAGGATTTTTTTCCTGCCAAATCTTTGGGAATTCCCTCAGGAGCTCCGATGTTATCCCAGAGATCCGAGGGATGGAATTGTGGGAATGACACCTTCAATCCAATGGGAATTATGGGAATGATGGGAATGGGATTGGGAATTATGGGATTGGGAATGGAATGGGAATGGAATGGGAATGGGAATGGGAATAATGGGAATGGGAATGGAATGGGATTATGGGATTGGGAATGGAATGGAATGGGAATGGAATGGAATGGGGATGGGAAAAAATATGGGATAATGGGAATGGGATAAAGGAAATGGAATGGAAATTATGGGAATGGGAATGGGAACTATGGGAATGGGATGGGAATGGAATGGAAATGGAATGGAATGGGAATAATGGGAATTGTGGGAATGGGATTTATGGGAATTGAATGGAAATGGGAAAGGAATAGGAATGGGAATTATGGGAATTATGGGAATGGGAATGGAATGGGAATGGAATGGGAATGGAATGGGAATTATGGGAATGGGAATGGGAATTATGGGAATTAGAGAATTATGGGAATGGAATGGAATGGGAATGGGAATGGGAATGGGAATGGGAATGGGATTGGGAATTATGGGATTGGGAATGGAATGGGAATGGAATGGGAACGGAACGGGAATTATGGGAAAGGAATGGGAATGGGAATAATGGGAATGGGAACAGGAATGGAATGGGAATGGAATGGGAATTGAATGGGAATTATGGAAATTAGGGAATTATGGGAATGGAAATTATGGGAATGGAATGGAATGGAATGGAATGGAATGGAATGGAATGGAATGGAATGGAATGGGAATTATGGGAATGATGGGAATGGGATTGGGAATTATGGGATTGGGAATGGAATGGGAATGGAATGGGAATGGAATGGGAATGGAATGGGAATTATGGGAATTAGGGAATTATGGGAATGGGAATTATGGGAATGGAATGGGAATGGGAATGGGAATGGGAATTATGGGATTGGGAATGGAATGGGAATGGAATGGGAACGGAACGGGAATTATGGGAAAGGAATGGGAATGGGAATAATGGGAATGGGAACAGGAATGGAATGGGAATTGAATGGGAATTATGGGAATTAGGGAATTATGGGAATGGGAATTATGGGAATGGAATGGAATGGAATGGAATGGGAATTATGGGAATGGGAATGGGAATTATGGCATTGGAATGGAATGGGAATTATGGGAATGATGGGAATGGGATTGGGAATTATGGGATTGAGAATGGAATGGGAATGGAATGGGAATGGGAATGGAATGGGAATAATGGGAATGGAAACGGGAATGGAATGGGAATGGGATGGGAATGGAATGGGAATGGGATGGGAATGGAAACGGGAATGGAATGGGAATGGGATGGGAATGGAATGGGAATGGAATGGGAATGGAATGGGAATTATGGGAATGGGAACGGAAATGGAATGGGAATTGAATGGGAATTATGGGAATTATGGGAATTAGGGAATTATGGGAATGGGAATTATGGGAATGGAATGGGAATGGGGATGGGAATGGGAATGGAATGGGAATGGAATGGGAATTATGGCATGGGAATAATGGGAAGAATGGGAATGGGAATGGATTGGGAATGGGAATTATGGGGAATTATGGGAAGGGAATGGAATGTGAATAGGAATGGGATTGGGAATTATGGGAATGAAATGGGAATGGGATGGGCATTAATGGGAATTAATGGGAATGGGAATGGGATGGGAATAATGGGAATGGGAATTATGGGAATGAGATTGGGAATGTAATGGGAATTATGGGATTGGAATGGAATGGGAATTAATGGGAATGGAATGGGAATGGAATGGGAATAGGAATTATGGGAATAATGGGAATTATGGCAATTATGGGAATGGGAATTATGGGAATTATGGGAACGGAAAGGGAATGGGAATTACGGGAACTATGGGAATTGTGGGAATGGGAATGGAATGGGAATGGGAATTGTGGGAATAATGGGATTGGAATGGATTGGGAATGGGAATTATGGGAATTATGGGAATTATCGGAATGGGAATGGAAAAGGAATGGGAATGGAATGGGAATTATAGGAATGGAAATGGGAATGGGAATGGGAATGGGAACTATGGGAATTGTGGGAATGGGAATGGAATGGAAATTATGGCATTGGAATGGGAATTATGGGAATTATGGGAATTATGGGAATGGAATGGGAATTATAGGAAAGGGAATGGGAATGGTAACAGGAATGGGGACTATGGGAATTATGGGAATGGAATGGAATGGAATGGAATGGAATGGAATGGAATGGGAACAATGGGATGGGAATGGAATGGGAATGGGAATAATGGGAACGGGAATTATGGGAATGGGAATAATGGGAATGGAATGGGGATGGGAATTATGGGAATGGGATTGGGAATGGGAATGGAAATTATGGGAATTAGGGAATTACAGGGAATGGAATGGGAATTATGGGAATTGTGGGAATTATGGGAATTATGGGAATTACGGAAATGGAATGGGAATGGGAACGGCAATGGGAATGGGAATGGAATGGAAATGGGAATAATGGGAATGGGAATTATGGGAATGGGAACGGGAATGGGAATGGAATGGGATTGGAATGGAATGGGAATAGGAATTATGGGAATTATGGGAATTGGATGGAAAAGGGAATTATGGCAATTATGGGAATGGCAATTATGGGAATGGGAATCATGGGAATTAGAATTATGGGAATGGGAATTATCGGAATTATGGGAATGGCAATGGGATGGGAATGGAAATTATGGGAATGGGAACGGGAATGGGATGGGAATGGGAATGGGAATGATAGCAATTATGGCAATTATGGGAATGGGAATTATGGGAATGGAATGGAATGGGAATAGGATGGGAATGGGAATTATGGGAATTACAGGAATTATGGGAATTATGGGAATGGGATGGGAATGGGAATGGAATGGGAATAGGATGGGAATGGGAATTATGGGAATTATAGGAATTACAGGAATTATGGGAATTATGGGAATGGGATAAAAGCAGAATTCCGGGGCTGGGAATTCCAGGATTAAAGAAACAATTCCGAGTTCCCTTCTTCCCCTCCTGTTTTTCCCAACTCGGAGCTTTTCCCAAAGCTTTTTTCCGGCCCCGGAATATTCCATGGGGCGGTTTTGGGGGAAAATCGGGATTTGGGGGATCCGGGGCCGGGGGGCAAAAGGGATCGGAATTTTGGGATTTAGGGATTTAGCGGTTCAGGGATTTAGGGATTCAGGGACTTCAGGATTTAGGGATTTGGGGATTTAGGGATTCGGGGATTTAGGGATTTGGGATTTAGGGATTTAGGGATTCTGGGATTTGGTGGTTCAGGGGTTCAGGGATTTCGGGATTTAGGGATTTGGGATTTAGGGATTCAGGGATTTGGGATTTAGGGATTCCAGGATTTAGGGATTCTGGCATTTAGGGATTCTGGGATTTGGGGATTTGGGATTTAGGCATACAGGAATTTAGGAATTTGGGATTTAGGGATTTAGGGATTCTGGGACTTGGGGGTTCAGGGGTTCAGGGATTTTGGGATTTAGGGATTTGGGATTTAGGGATTCAGGGATTTCGGTATTTAGGGATTTGGGATTTAGGAATGCTGGGATTTAGGGGTTCAGGGATTTAGAGATTCCGGGATTTAGGGATTTGGGATTTAGGGGGGAAGGGATTTAAGGATTCTGGGATTTAGGGATTTGGAGATTTAGGGGTTCAGGGATTTAGGAATTTTGGGATTCAGGAATTTAGGGATTTGAGGATTTAGGGATTCTAGGATTTAGGGGTTCAGGGATTTGGGATTTAGGGATTTGGGATTTAGGGATTCTGGGATTTAGGGGTTCAGGGATTTGGGATTTAGGGATTTGGGATTCTGGGATTTAGGGATTTAGAGGTTCAGGGATTTGGGATTTAGGGATTTGGGATTTAGGGATTCAGGGATTCAGGGATTCAGAGATTTTGGCACTTCCACTTTAGGATTTGGACTTTAGCATTTGGGATTTGAGCTTTGGGATTTTGGCTTATTTGGGATTTGGGCTTTGGGTTTTGGAATTTGGGATTTGGGCTTTGGGTTTCTTTGGGATTTGGGCTTTGGGATTTTGGATTTTGGCTCTTCTGCTTTGGGCTTTGGGATTTAGGATTTGGGCTTTGGATTTTGGGATTTTGGCTCTTCGTCTTTGAGATTTGGGATTTAGGATTTGGGCTTTGGGGTTATTTGGGATTTTGGCTCTTCCACTTTGGGATTTGGGGCCTGGAATCTGGGCTTTGGGATTTGGGATTTAGGGTTTGGGCTTTGGGTTTTGGGATTTGGGCTTATTTGGGATTTGGGCTGTGGAATTTGGGATTTGGGCTTTGGGATTTTGGCTCTTCCACTTTGGGCATTGAGATCTGGGCTTTGGCCTTATTTGGGATTTGGGCTCTTCCGCTTTAGGATCTGGGATTTGGGATTAAGATTTAGGATTTGGGTTTTGGGATTTTGGCTCTTCCTCTTCGGGATTTGAGATTTGGCCTTTGGGATTTAGGATTTGGCCTTTGGGATTTAGGATTTGGGCTTTGGGATTTAGGATTTGGCCTTTGGGATTTAGGATTTGGGCTTTGGGATTTTGGCTCTTCTGCATTAGGCTTTGGGATTTGGGCTTTGGGCTCTTCCGCTTTGATATTTGGGATTTGGGATTTGGGATTTTGGCTCTTCTGCTTCAGGATCGGGGATTTAGGATTTAGGATTTGGGCTTTGGATTTTGGGATTTTGGCTCTTCGTCTTTGAGATTTGGGATTTAGGATTTGGGCTTTGGGGTTATTTGGGATTTTGGCTCTTCCACTTTGGGATTTGGGATTTGGGGCCTGGAATCTGGGCTTTGGGATTTAGGGTTTGGGCTTTGGGTTTTGGGATTTGGGCTTATTTGGGATTTGGGCTGTGGAATTTGGGATTTGGGCTTTGGGATTTGGGCTCTTCTGCTTTAGGATCTGGGATTTGAGATTAAGATTTAGGATTTGGGTTTTGGGATTTTGCCTCTTCCGCTTTGATATTTGGGATTTGGAATTTGGGATTTTGGCTCTTCTGCTTCAGGATCGGGGATTTAGGATTTAGGATTTGGGCTTTGGAATTTTGGCTCTTCTGCTTTGGGATCTTGTAGGATTTTGGTTGGATTTGGGGGATTTTGTAGGATTTTGTAGAATTTCAGTTGGATTTTGTAGGATTTTGGTTGGATTTGGCTATTTTGTAAGATTTTGGTCAGATTTGGGGGATTTTGTAGGATTTTGGTTGGATTTTGCAGGGTTTCGGTTGGATTTGGGGGATTTTATAGGATTTTGGTTGGATTTGGGGGATTTTGTAGGATTTCAGTTGAATTTGCAGAATTTTGTAGGATTTTGTAGGACTTCAGTTGGATTTGTGAGATTTTGTGGAATTTTGTTGGATTTCAGTTGGATTTGGGGGATTTTGTAGGATTTTCGTTGCATTTTGCAGGATTTCGGTTGGATTTCCAATATTTTGTAGGATTTTGGTTGGATTTATGGGATTTTGGTTGGATTTCCAGGATTTTTTATGATTTCAGTTGGATTTGGGGTATTTTGTAGGATTTCAGTTGGATATGGCAGATTTTGCAGGGTTTTGGTTGGATTTGGGACATTTTGTAGGATTTTGTGGGATTTCAGTTGGATTTTGTATGATTTCTATTCGATTTGGGGGACTTTGTAGGATTTCGGTTGGATTTGGGGGATTTTGCTGGATTTTGGTTGGATTTGGGGGATTTTGTCGGATTTTGGTTGGATTTGGGGGATTTCAGTTGGATTTGGGGGATTTCGGTTGGATTTGGGGGATTTTGTAGGATTTTGGTTGGATTTCCAATATTTTGCAGGATTTCAGTTGGATATGGCAGATTTTGTAGGATTTCAGTTGGATTTTTGTGATTTTGTAGGATTTTGTAGGATTTCGGTTGGATTTGTAGGATTTTGTAGGTTTTCGTTTGGATTTGGGGGATTTTGTAGGATTTCAGTTAGATTTGGGGGATTTTGTAGGATTTAGGTTGGATTTGGGGTATTTCAGTTGGATTTGTGGGATTTTATAGGATTTCGTTTGGATTTGGGGCATTTTGTATGATTTTGGTTGGATTTTGCAGGATTTTCGTTGGATTTGGGGGATTTTGTAGGATTTCAGTTGGATTTTCTAAGATTTCCGTTGGATTTTGCGGGATTTCGGTTGGATTTGTGGGATTTTGTGGGATTTTGTAAGATTTCAGTTGGATTTGGGGGATTTTGAGGAATTTTGCAGGATTTTGTAGGGTTTCGGTTGGATTTGGGGGATTTTGCAGGATTTCTGTTGAATTTGCAGAATTTTGTAGGATTTTGTAGAATTTTGGTAGGATTTGGGGGATTTTGTAGGATTTCAGTTGGATTTTGTAGGATTTTAGTTAGATTTGGGGGATTTGGGGGAATTTTGTAGGATTTTGTAGGGTTTTGGTTGGATTTCCAATATTTTGTAGGATTTCAGTTGGATCTGGGGGGTTTTGCAGGATTTTGGTTGGATTTTGGGAGTTTTGTAGGATTTTGGTTGGATTTGGGGGATTTTGTAGGATTTTGGTTGGATTTCCAATATTTTGTAGGATTTCAGTTGGATATGGCAGATTTTGCGGGATTTCGGTTGGATTTGGGGGATTTTGTAAGATTTCGGTTGGATGTGGCAGATTTTGTAGGATTTCAGTTGGATTTGGGGGATTTTGTAGGATTTTGGTTGGATTTCCAATATTTTGCAGGTTTTCGGTTGGATTTGGGGGATTTTGCAGGATTTCAGTTGGATTTTTGGGATTTTGTAGGATTTTGCAGGATTTTGGTTGGATTTGTAGGATTTTGTAGGATTTCAGTTGGATTTTGTAGGATTTCAGTTAGATTTGGGGGATTTTGTGGAATTTTGTAGGATTTTGTAGGATTTTGGTTGGATTTCCAATATTTTGTAGGATTTCGGTTGGATCTGGGGGATTTTGTAGGATTTTGGTTGGATTTGGGGGATTTTGTAGGATTTTGATTGGATTTAGGGGCTTTCAGTTGGATTTGGGGGATTTTGTAGGATTTCATTTGGATTTGCAGAATTTTGTAGGATTTTGGTTGGATTATCGGGATTTTGTAGGATTTTGGTTGGATTTGGGGCATTTTGTAGGATTTTGGTTGGAATTGCAGGATTTTGTAGGATTTCAGTTGGATTTTTGGGATTTTGTAGGATTTTGGTTGGATTTGCAGGATTTCGGTTGGATTTGGGGGTTTTTGTAGAATTTCGGTTGGATTTGCAGGATTTTGTAAGATTTCGGTTGGATGTGGCAGATTTTGTAGGATTTCAGTCGGATTTGGGGGATTTTGTAGGATTTTGGTTGGATTTGAGTTGGATTTTGTAGGATTTGAGGGATTTTGGTTGGATTTGGGTGATTTTGTAGGATTTTGGTTGGAATTGCAGGATTTTGTGGGATTTCGGTTGGATTTTGTAGGATTTCAGTTGTATTTTGGGGATTTTGTAGGATTTTGGTTGGATTTGCACGATTTTGTAAGATTTCAGTTGGATGTGGCAGATTTTGTAGGATTTCAGTTGGATTTGGGGGATTTTGTAGGATTTTGGTAGGATTTTGCAGGGTTTCAGCTGGATTTGGAGGATTTTGTACTATTTTGGTTGGATTTGGGGGATTTTGTACAATTTCGCTTGGATTTGCAGAATTTTGTAGGATTTTGTAGGATTTCGGTTGGATTTGTGGAATTTCGTAGGATTTTGGTTCAATTTGTGGGATTTTGTAGTGTTTCAGTTGGATTTGGGCGATTTTGCAGGATTTTGGTTGGATTTGGGGGATTTTGTATGATTTTGGTTGGATTTGGCAGATTTTGTAGGATTTCAGTTGGATTTTGTATGATTTTGGTTGGATTTGGGGGATTTTGTAGGATCCCGGCTGGAATTGCGGGATTTTGTAGGATCCCGGTTGGAACTGCGGGATTTTGTAGGATTCCAGTTGGATTTGGGGGATTTTGTAGGATTTTGGTTGGATTTGGGGGATTTTGTAGGATTTCGGTTGGATTTGGGGGATTTTGTATGATTTTGGTTGGATTTGGGGGATTTTGTAGGATTTCAGTTGGATTTTGTATTATTTCTGTTGGATTTTGTATGATTTTGGTTGGATTTGGGGGATTTTGTAGGATCCCGGTTGGAATTGCGGGATTTTGTAGGATTCCGGTTGGAATTGGGGCATTTTGCTGGATTTCGGTTGGATTTTGTAGGATTTCGCTCCCGGCCTCGCTCCCGGCACCAGGAACGGCGAGAGGAAATCACGGGATCGTTTTTCCTGAACTTTCACCCAATTTTTCCCTGTGGAACAAAACCGATTGTGATCTCCACATGGAGAGAAGGGCTTGGGCTGATGGTTTCATCCCGAATTCCTTGGGATGAGGGAATGAAGGGACTGAGAGGAATATGGGAAATATGGGAATATGGGAATATGGGAATGAGGGGAATATGGGAATAAGAGAATGAAGGGAATACGGGACTGAGGGGAATAAAGGGAATGAAGGGAATGAAGGAAATATGGGAACGAGTAAATATGGGAATATGGGAACAAAGGGAATATGGGAATGAGAGAATAAAGAGAATATGGGAATGAAGGTACTGAGGGGAATATGGGAATGAGGGGAAAAAAGGGAATGAAGGGAATATGGGAAAATGGGAATGAAGGGAATATGGGAATGAAGGGAATATAGGAATATGGGAATATGGGAATGAAGGGAATATGGGAATGAAGGGACTGAGGGGAATATGGGAATGGAGGGATTGAGGGGAAATATGGGAGATGAGGGAATGAAGAGAATATGGGAATGAAGGGAATATGGGAATGAGGGGAATGAAGGGAATATGGGAATGAGGGGAATGAAGGGAATGAAGGGACTGAGGAGAATATGGGAATGAGAGGATGAAGGGAATGAGGGAATAAAGGGAAAGAAGGGAATGTGGGAATATGTGAACGAAGGGAATATGGGAATGAAGGGAATGGAGGAAATATGGGAAATAAGGGAATATGGGAACAAGGGGAATTAAGACACTGAGAGGAATATGGGAATGAAGGGACTGAGGGGAATATGGGAATGAGCGAATGAGGGAATGAAGGGAATATGGGAATGACAGGAAGAAATGGAATATGGGAATGAAGGGACTGAGGGGGATAAAGGGAATGAAGAGAATATGGGAATGAGGGAATAAGGGAATATGGGAATGCGGGGAATGAAGGGAATGAGGGAATAAAGGGAACAAAGGGAATATGGGAATGAGGGGAATGAAGGGAATGAGGGAATAAAGGGAACAAAGGGAATATGGGAATGAGGGAATGAATAGAATATGGGAATGAGGGGAATGAAGGGAATGAGGGGAATGTGGAAATGAGGGAATGAAGGGAATATGGGAATGAAGCTACTGAGGGGAATATGGGAAGGGAATGAAGGGAATGATGGAATGAAGGGAATAAAGGACATAAAGGGAATGAAGAGAATATGGAAATGAAGGGAATATGGGAATGAAGGGATGAGGGGAATATGGGAATTAGGGGGGATGAGAGGAATAAGGGAATAAAGGAATGAAGGCACTGAGGGGAATGAGGGAATGAAGGGATTGAGGGAATAAAGGGAATGAAGGGAATATGGGAATGAGGGAATGAAGGGAATATGGGAATGAAGGGAATATGGGAATGAGGGGGGATGAGGGGAATAAGGGAATAAAGGGAATGAAGGGACTGAGGGCAATAGGCAAATATGGGAATGGAGGGAGTGGGGGAAATATGGGAATATGTGAATGAAGGGAATATGGGAATGAACAGAATATGGGAATAAAGGGAATGAGGGAATAAAAGGAATGAAGGGAATATGGGAATGACAGGAATGAAGGGAATGAAAGGAATATGGGAATGACAGGAATGAAGGGAATGAAAGGAATATGGGAATGACGGGAATGAAGGGAATTAAGGGACTGAGGGGAATGTGGGAGTGAGGGAATGAAGGGAATATGGGAATAAAGGAAATTAAGGGAATGAGGGAATGAAGGGAATGAAAGGAATGATGGAATGAGGGGAATATGGGAATGGAGGGACTGGACTGAGGGGAATATGGGAATGGAGGGATGAAAGGACTGAGTGGAATATGGGAATGAGGGAATGGGGGAATGAAGTGAATGAAAGGAATAAAGGGAATGAAGGGAATATGGAAATGACAGGAATAAGGGAATATGGGAATGAGGGAATTAAGGGAATTAAGGGAATATGGGAATGAGGGAATGAGGGAATGAAGGGAATGAGGGAATAAAGGGAAAGAAGGGAATGTGGGAATATGGGAACGAAGGGAATATGGGAATAAAGGGAATATGGGAATGAAGGGAATAAAGGGCATAAAGGGAATGAAGAGAATATGGAAATGAAGGGAATATGGGAATGAAGGGATGAGGGGAATGGGGGAATGAAGGGACTGAGGGACCGAAGGGATTGAGGGAATAAAGGGAATGAAGGGAATATGGGAATTAGGGGGGATGAGAGGAATAAGGGAATAAAGGAATGAAGGCACTGAGGGGAATAAAGGAATAAAGGGAATAAAGGGAATGGAGGAACTGAGGGGAATATGGGAATGAAGGGAATGAAGGGAATATGGGAATGAACAGAATATGGGAATAAAGGGAATGAAGGGAATGAGGGAATGAAGGGAATAAAGGGAATGAAAGGACTGAGGGGAATATGGGAGTGAGGGAATGAAAGGAATGACAGAATGAGGGGAATATGGGAATGGAGGGACTGAGGGGAATAGGGGAATGAGGGAATGAAGGGAATATGGGAATGAGTAAATGTGGGAATGAAGAGAATATGGGAATAAAGGGAATGAAGGGAATATGGGAATGAAGGGAATATGGGAATGGAGGGATTGAGGGGAATATGGGAATGAAGGGATGAAAGGACTGAGTGGAATATGGGAATGAGGGAATGAGGGAATGAAGTGAATATGGGAATAAAGGGAATGAAGGGAATATGGGAATGACAGGAATAAGGGAATATGGGAATGAGGGAATAAAGGGAATTAAGGGACTGAGGGGAATGTGGGAATGAGGGAATGAAGGGAATGAGGGAATAAAAGGAAAGATGGGAATGTGGGAACTAAGTGAATATGGGAATGAGGGAATGAAGAGAATATGGGACTGAAGGGAATGGAGGGAATATGGGAATGAAGGGGACTGAGGGCAATGTGGGAATGAGGGGAATATGGGAATGAAGGGAATGATGGAATGAAGGGAACGTGGGCATAAAGGGAATGAAGAGAATAGGGAAATGAAGGGAATATGGGAATGAAGGGACTGAGGGGAATATGGGAATTAAAGAAATGAGGGGGATAAGGAGACTGGGGGGCCTGAGGGAATGAAGGGACTGAGGGAATGGAGGGGCTGAGGGAATGGAGGGACTGTGAGATGAGAAGAATAAGGGAATGAAGGGACTGAAGGGAATGAAAAGACTGAGGGGGATGAGGAAATGAGGGGAATGAAAGGACTGAGGGGAATAAGGGAATGGAGTGACGGAGGGGGTGAGGGGAGTAAAGGAATGAAGGACATTAAGGGACTGAGAGAACAGAGGGGCTGAGGGGACTGAGGGAATGAAGGGACTGAGGGGAATGAGGGAATGAAGGCAATGAAAAGACTGAGGGGAATAAAGGAATGAAGGGATGAAGGGACTGAGGGAATGGAAGGGCTGAGGGGAATAAGAGAATGGAGGGACTGAGGGGGGCAAGGGGAATAAGGGATTGAGGGGAAATGAAAGGGTTGAGGGGAATGAAGGAATGAAGGAAATGAAGGGACTGAGGGGAATAAGGGATTGAAGAGTCTGAGAGAACAGGGGGCCGAGGGGACTGAGGGAATGAAGAGAATGAAGGAAATGAGGGGGATGAGGGGAAAACGGGAATGGAGTGAAGGAGTTGAAGGATTGAGGGGACTAAAAACGCTGGAACACTGAGGGGCTGAAAGCACTGAAGGCCTGAGAAGCTGACGGCCTGAGGGGGCCAAAGGACTCAGAGGGCTAAAAGTGCTGAGGAGGCCAAAGGACTGAGGGGGCTAAAAGTGAAGGACTGAGAAGCTGAAGAGCTGAGGGGCTGAAGGACTAAGGGGATTAAAAGTGCTGAAGGACTGAGAAGCTGAAGAGCTGAGGGGCTGAAGGACTAAGGGGATTAAAAGCGCTGAAGGCTGAGGGGGCTGAAGGACTGAGGGGGCTGAAGGACTGAGGGGGCTGAAGGAACGAGGGGACTAAAAGCGTTGAGGGGGCTAAAAGCGCTGAAGGCCTGCTAGGGCTGAAGGACCGAGGGCGCTGCGGGCGCTGAAGGGACCGAGGGCGCTGAGAGGCCCAGGGCGCTGAGGGGCCGAGGGCACTGCGGGGCCGAGGGCGCTGCGGGCGCTGAGGGGCCGAGGGCGCTGCGGGGCCGAGGGCGCTGAGGGGCCGAGGGCGCTGCGGGACCGAGGGCGCTGCGGGCGCTGAGGGGCCGGGGACGCTGAAGGGGCCGAGGGCGCTGAGGGGCCGAGGGCGCTGCGGGACCGAGGGCGCTGTGATGCGCTGGCCCCACCACCGCCACCGCCCGCCACAGCCTCCGCCATGACTGCCGGAGGGGCGGCCCCGCTCCCCGCAGCTCCCCCGAGCGCCCCTCGCCATTGGCCGCCGGCGCGGCGCCGCTCTGCCGCCATTGGCCGGCACCGCCCGGCCCCGCCCCTCCCGGCGGGCGGAAGGACGGCCGGGGCCGCGAACGTGCGGCGCGGGCTGTGCCCGCGGGCGGGGGGCGCGCGCGGCGCCGCGTGGGGAACTGCACGTAGCCAGGGCGGGGGGGGGCGGGCAGGGCACGCGCCGTTCCCGCCAGCGCCGGGGGCAGGAGTGGGGGGGGGACGGGGGGGGAGGGAAGGGAGGCCGTGGGGCGTGAGGGGAGAGAGTGGGGGAATGGGGGATGGCTGTGAGGGGAGAGAGTGGGGGAATGGGGGATGGCTGTGAGGGGAGAGCGTGGGGAGATCGTGGGGGATGGCTGTGAGGGGAGAGTGTGGGGAGATCATGGGGGATGGCTGTGAGGGGAGAGTGTGGGGAGATCATGGGGGATGGCTGTGAGGGGAGAGTGTGGGGAGATCGTGGGGGATGGCCCTGTGTGTGAGGGGAGAGCGTGGGGGAATGGCGGATGGCTGTGAGGGGAGAGCGTGGGGATCATGGGGCGATCATGGGGGAGATCATGGGGGAGATGAGGCCGTGTGTGTGAGGGGAGAGCGTGGGGAGATCATGGGGGATGGCTGTGAGGGGAGAGCGTGGGGATCATGGGGAGATCATGGGGGAGATGAGGTCGTGTGTGTGAGGGGAGAGCGTGGGGGAGATCATGGGGGAGATGAGGCCGTGTGTGTGAGGGGAGAGCGTGGGGAAATGGGGGATGGCTGTGAGGGGAGAGCGTGGGGAGATCATGGGGAGATCATGGGGGAGATCATGGGGGAGATGAGGCCGTGTGTGTGAGGGGAGAGCGTGGGGGAGATCATGGGGGAGATGAGGCCGTGTGTGTGAGGGGAGAGCGTGGGGAAATGGGGGATGGCTGTGAGGGGAGAGCGTGGGGAGATCATGGGGAGATCATGGGGGAGATGGGGCATGGCTGTGTTTGTGAGGGGAGAGCATGGGGAGATCATGGGGAATGGCTGTGAGGGGAGAGCATGGGGAGATCATGGGGGAGATGGGGCATGGCTGTGTTTGTGAGGGGAGAGCGTGGGGGAGATCATGGGGAATGGCTGTGTTTGTGAGGGGAGAGCATGGGGAGATCATGGGGGAGATCATGGGGGAGATCATGGGGGATGGCCCTGTGTGTGAGGGGAGAGCGTGGAGGAGAGGAGGGATGTCCATGTTTGTGAGAGGAGATCATGGCAGAGTTGAGGGGAGATCATGGTGGAGATGAAGGGTGTCCATGTTTGGGAGGGGAGATCATGGGGGAGATGAAGGGTCTCCATGAGGGGAGATCATGGTGGAGATGAAGGGTGTCCATGTTTGGGAGGGGAGATCATGGCGGAGATGAAGGGTCTCCATGAGGGGAGATCATGGCGGAGATGAAGGGTGTCCATGTTTGGGAGGGGAGATCATGGCGGAGATGAAGGGTCTCCATGAGGGGAGATCATGGCGGAGATGAAGGGTGTCCATGTTTGGGAGGGGAGATCATGGCGGAGATGAGAGAAGATCATGGGGAACATGAGTGTCCCTGAGGGGACATCCTGGGGGAGGAGTGCCCATGGTTGTAAGGGGAGCCATGAGGGGAGACTATGGGGGAGATGAGTGTCCATGAGGGGAGATCATGGAGGAAGATGAGGGGAGGCCATGAGAGGAGATCATGGAGGAAGATGAGGGGAGGCCATGGAGGAAGGTGAGGGGCAGCCTTGGGTGTGAGGGGCAGCCATGAGGGGAGGCCATGGAGGAAGACGGGAGATCATGGAGGAAGATGAGGAGCGGCCATGAGGGGAGATCATGGAGGAAAATGAAGGATGGCCATGACTGTGAGGGGCAGCCATGAGGGGAGATCATGGAGGAAGATGAGGGGAGGCCAGGGAGGAACATGAGGGAAGATCATGGAGGAAGGTGAGGGGAGATCCTGGAGGAAGATGAGGGGTGGCCATGGAGGACGATGAGGGCCAGCCATGGAGGAAGATGAAGGCAGATCCTGGAGGAAGACGAGGGGAGGAGCTGGAGGAAGGTGAGCGGTGTCCAATAGGCTCCGGAGATCCTGGAGGAAGGTGAGAGAAGGCCATGAGGGGAGAGCATGGAGGAAGATGCGAGGCCGCCATGAGGGGAGATGATGGAAGAATGTGAGGGGAGATCATGGAGGAACACGAGAGGAGGCCATGAGGGGAGAGCATGGAGGAAGGTGAGGGGAGGCCATGGAGGAAGACGAGGGGCAGCCATGAGGGGAGATCATGGAGGAAGATGAAGGGAGATCCTAGAGGAAGGTGAGGGAGATCATGGAGGAAGGTGAGGGGAGGCCATGGAGGAAGACAAGGGGCAGCCATGAGGGGAGATCATGGAGGAAGATGAAGGGAGATCATGGAGGAAGGTGAGGGAGATCATGGAGGAACATGAGGGAAGATCATGGAGGAAGGTGAGGAGAGCTCCTGGAGGAACATGAGGGGAGGCCATGAGGGGAGATCATGGAGGAAGGTGAGGGGAGGCCATGGAGGAAGGTGAGGGGAGGCCATGGAGGAAGATGAGGGGAGATCATGGAGGAAGATGAAGGGAGATCCTAGAGGAAGGTGAGGGAGATCATGGAGGAACATGAGGGGAGGCCATGGAGGAAGGTGAGGAGAGCTCCTGGAGGAACATGAGGGGAGGCCATGAGGGGAGATCATGGAGGAAGGTGAGGGGAAAGCCATGGAGGAACACGAGAGGAGGCCATGAGGGGAGATCATGGAGGAAGATGAAGGGAGATCCTAGAGGAAGGTGAGGGAGATCATGGAGGAAGATGAGGGGAAGCCATGGAGGAAGGTGAGGAGAGCTCCTGGAGGAACATGAGGGGAGGCCATGAGGGGAGATCATGGAGGAAGGTGAGGGGAAGCCATGGAGGAAGACGAGGGGAGATCATGGAGGAACACGAGAGGAGGCCATGAGGGGAGATCATGGAGGAAGATGAAGGGAAGCCATGGAGGAAGGTGAGGGAGCTCATGGAGGAAGATGAGGGGAAGCCATGGAGGAAGGTGAGGAGAGCTCCTGGAGGAACATGAGGGGAGGCCATGAGGGGAGATCATGGAGGAAGATGAAGGGAGATCCTGGAGGAAGGTGAGGGGAGGCCATGGAGGAAGACGAGGGGCAGCCATGAGGGGAGATCATGGAGGAAGGTGAGGGGAGGCCATGGAGGAAGACAGGGGGAGATCATGGAGGAAGATGAAGGGAGATCCTAGAGGAAGGTGAGGGAGATCATGGAGGAACATGAGGGGAGGCCATGGAGGAAGACAGGGGGAGATCATGGAGGAAGATGAAGGGAGATCCTAGAGGAAGGTGAGGGAGATCATGGAGGAAGATGAGGGGAAGCCATGAGGGGAGATCATGGAGGAAGATGAAGGGAGATCCTAGAGGAAGGTGAGGGAGCTCATGGAGGAAGATGAGGGGAAGCCATGGAGGAAGGTGAGGAGAGCTCCTGGAGGAACACGAGAGGAGGCCATGAGGGGAGATCATGGAGGAAGGTGAGGGGAGGCCATGGAGGAAGATGAGGGGAGATCATGGAGGAAGATGAAGGGAGATCCTAGAGGAAGGTGAGGGAGATCATGGAGGAAGATGCGGGGAAGCCATGGAGGAAGGTGAGGAGAGCTCCTGGAGGAACATGAGGGGAGGCCATGAGGGGAGATCATGGCGGATGATGAAGGGAGATCCTGGAGGAAGACAAGGGACACCCATGGGACATCAGCTCCTCTCCCCTCCCCCACCCAGCCCCTCCCCATCCCAGATCCGATTCGTGTCCGACGCCATTTCCGCTGCTCCGAACGCCTCAGCTCGGGCGTGGAGCAGAGCCATCGCCTCTCCCACGGTGAGATCCGCAGGCCATGGATTCCACAGGTCCCGCCCTCCTCTGAGTACATAATAACTCACGTTTTTTCATTTTAATTTCCATTTTCACTTTAATTTCCATTTTCATTTTCATTTTAACTCTCATTTTAATTTCCATTTTAATGCCTAATGAGCTTAGAAACCCAAGCCTGAGGAGCTTAGGAGGAAATTTAGGAGCATTCTGGAAATAGATTTTGGCTCCTGTTCGGGTGCGTTGGAGAAGGTACTTTGTTCTTAAAAATAGAAAAAAAAATATTTTATTTATTATTATGATTTTTTAAAATTGGTGTAATTTATTTTTATTCTTCGTTTTACTTTTATTTTATTTTTATTATTTTTTTTAATTTTAATTTTTATTTTTATTCGTATTTTTATTTCATTATTACCGTTATTATTATTTTATTTTTTAAAATTCATTTTTATTTCTTTTACAAATAAATTTTTAAAATAAAGGTATTTTGAAGGGAAATCACATCTTACAAAAATGGGTGAAAAGACTTTCCTGTCCCAACATTTTCCCTCGGACTACGGCGGTAAAATCCTACCTGGGTTGTGTATAAAATAAATAAAAATAAAAATAATAAAAATAAAAGATATTTCGCGAGGCTGGCACAGGCCCAGCGTGTGTTTTTAACTCTGCCCTGTAAAGGGACGAACGCCAAAATTTGGGATTTTTGTCAGGGTGACAAAAAGCCGAGGGTTTGAAGGGGAAAATCGATATCCCAAAGGGAAATGAACCCCGAAAGGAGCGGCGCTGGGGTTCATTTAATGGGAAAACGATGAGGGGGGTGAGTCACGGGGACCCCAATCCTTGGGAAGGGGGTGCAGGAAAATTCCCATTCCTTGGGAAAGGGATGATGGGGACCCCAATTCCTTGGGAAAGGGGTGATGGGGACCCCAATTCCTTGGGAAAGGGGGTCCAGGAAGATCCCCATTCTTTGGGAAAGAGATAATGGGGACCCCAATCCTTTGGGAAAGGGGGTCCAGGAAGATCCCCATTCTTTGGGAAAGAGGTAATGGGGACCCCAATTCCTTGGGAAAGAGATAATGGGGACCCCATTCCTTTGGGAAAGGGGGTCCAGGAAGATCCCCATTCTTTGGGAAAGGGATAATGGGGACCCCAATTCCTTGGGAAGGGGGTCCAGGAAGATCCCCATTCTTTGGGAAAGAGATAATGGGGACCCCAATTTCTTGGGAAAGGGATAATGGGGACCCCAATTCCTTGGGAAAGGGATAATGGGGACCCCAATCCTTTGGGAAAGAGGTAAAGGAGGAGCCCCATTTCTTGGGAAAGGCATAATGGGGACCCCAATCCCTTGGGAAAGGGACAATGGAGACCCCAATTCCTTGGGAAAGAGATGATGGAGACCCCAATCCCATGGGAAAGGGGTGATTGGGACCCTAATCCCTTGGGAACAGGGTGCAGGAAGACCCCAATTCCTTGGGAAAGGGATAATGGGGACCCCAATCTCTTGGGAAGGGATGATTGGAACCCCAATCCTTTGGGAAAGGCATGATTGGGACTTTAGTTTCTTGGGAAGGGATATTGGGGACCCCAATCATTGGGAAAGGGATGATGGGGACCCCAATCCCTTGGGAATGGGGTGCAGGAGGAGCCCCATTCTTTGGGAAAGAGATAATGGGGACCCCAATCCTTGGGAAGGGGGTGCAGGAAAATTCCCATTCCTTGGGAAAGGGATAATGGGGACCCCAATCCCTTGGGAAGGGGGTCCAGGACGAGCCCCATTTCTTGGGAAAGGGATGGTGGGGACCCCGATTCCTTGGGAAGGGGGTGATGGGGACCCCAATCCTTTGGGAATGGGGTGCAGCAGGACCCCAATTCATTGGGAATGGGGTGATAGGGACCCCGATTCCTTGGGAAAGGGATAATGGGGACCCCAATCATTGGGAAGGGGGTGCAGGAGGAGCCCCATTCTTTGGGAAAGAGATAATGGGGACGCCAATTCCTTGGGAAAGGGATGATGGGTACCCCAATCCTTTGGGAAAGGGGGTCCAGGAAGATCCCCATTCTTTGGGAAAGGGAGAATGGGGACCCCAATTCCTTGGGAAGGGGGTCCAGGACGAGCCCCATTTCTTGGGAAAGGGATGATGGGGACCCCGATCCTTTGGGAATGGGGTGCAGCAGGACACCAATTCATTGGGAATGGGGTGCAGCAGGACCCCAATTCCTTGGGAAAGGGATAATGGGGACCCCAATCTCTTGGGAAGGGGTGATGGGGACACCAATCCTTTGGGAAAGGCATGATTGGGACTTTAGTTTCTTGGGAAGGGATATAGGGGACCCCAATCCTTTGGGAAAGGGATGATGGGGACCCCAATCCCTTGGGAAAGGGGTGATGGGGACCCCAATCCTTTGGGAAAGGGGGTCCAGGAAGATCCCCATTCTTTGGGAAAGAGATAATGGGGACCCCAATTCCTTGGGAAGGGGGTCCAGGATGAGCCCCATTTCTTGGGAAAGGGATGGTGGGGACCCCGATCCCTTGGGAAGGGGGTGATGGGGACCCCAATCCTTTGGGAATGGGGTGCAGCAGGACCCCAATTCATTGGGAATGGGGTGATAGGGACCCCGATTCCTTGGGAAAGGGATCATGGGGACCCCAATCCTTTGGGAATGGGGTGCAGCAGGACCCCAATTCATTGGGAATGGGGTGATAGGGACCCCGATTCCTTGGGAAAGGGGTGATGGGGACCCCAATCCTTTGGGAATGGGGTGCAGCAGGACCCCAATTCATTGGGAATGGGGTGATAGGGACCCCGATTCCTTGGGAAAAGGATAATGGGGACCCCAATCATGGGGAAGGGGGTGCAGGAGGAGCCCCATTCCTTAGGAAAGAGATAATGGGGACCCCGATCCCTTGAGAAAGGGATAATGGGGACCCCAATCCTTTGGGAAAGAGGTAAAGGAGGAGCCCCATTCCTTGGGAAGGCAAAATGGGGACCCCAATCCCTCGGGAATGGGGTCCAGGAAGATCTCTATTCCTTGGGAAAGGCATAGAGGGGACCCTGATCCCTTGGGAAAGGGACGATTGGGACCCCAATCCCTTAGGAAAAAGGTGATTGGGACCCCAATCCTTTGGGAAGGAGGTGAAGAAGGATCCCCATTCCTTGGGAAAGGGATAGTGGGGACCCCAATTCCTTGGGAAAGGCATCCTGGAAGACCCCCATTCTTTGGGAAAGGGATAATGGGGATCTGAATTCCTTGGGAAAGGGATATAGGGGACCCCAATTCCTTGGGAAAGGGATATTTGGGAAAGGGATATCGGGGACCCCAATTCCTTGGGAAAGGGATAATGGGGACCCAAATCATTGGGAAAGGGATGATGGGGACCCCAATCCTTTGGGAAAGGGGCGCAGGAGGAGCCCCATTCCTTGGGAAAGGGATAATGGGGACCCCAATCCTTTGGGAAAGAGGTAAAGGAGGAGCCCCATTCCTTGGGAAGGCAAAATGGGGACCCCAATCCCTCGGGAATGGGGTCCAGGAAGATCTCTATTCCTTGGGAAAGGCATAATGGGGACCCCGATCCCTTGGGAAAGGGATGATTGGGACCCCAATCCCTTAGGAAAAAGGTGATTGGGACCCCAATCCCTTGGGAAGGAGGTGAAGAAGGATCGCCATTCCTTGGGAAAGGGATAATGGGGACCCCAATTCCTTGGGAAAGGGAGAGTGGGGACCCCAATTCCTTGGGAAAGGGGGTCCAGGACGAGCCCCATTTCTTGGGAAAGGGATAATGGGGACCCCAATCCCTTGGGAAAGGGGTGCAGCAGGACCCCAATTCATTGGGAATGGGGTGATAGGGACCCCGATCCCTTGGGAAAGGGGTGATGGGGACCCCAATCCTTTGGGAAGGGGGTGCAGGAAAATTCCCATTCCTTGGGAAAGGGATGATTGGGACCCCAATCATTGGGAAGGGGGTGCAGGAGGAGCCCCATTCTTTGGGAAAGAGATAATGGGGACCCCGATCCCTTGGGAAAGAGGTGCAGGGAGATCCCCAATCCTTGGGAAAGGGATGATGGGGACCCCAGTCCTTTGGGAATGGGGTGATAGGGACCCCGATCCCCTGGGATGGGAATAATGGGGACCCCAATTCCTTGGGAAGGGAAAATTGGGACCCTGATCCCTTGGGAAAGGCGTCCTGGAAGATCCCCATTCTTTGGGAAAAGGAGAACAGGGACCCCAATCCTTCGGGAAAGGGATTGATGGGGACCCCCATTCCTTGGGAATGGGGTGCAGGAGGAGCCCCATTCCTCGGGAAAGGGATGATTGGGATCCCAATCCTTTGGGAATGGGATGACTGGAACCCCGATCCCTTGGGAAAGGGAGGATGGGGACCCCCATTCCTTAGCAGAGGGATAACGGGGACCCCGATCCCTAGGGAAGGGGAAAAAAGAAAATTCCCATTCCTTAGAAAAGGGATAATGGGGACCCCAATCCCTTGGGAAAGGGATGATTGGGATTCCCCTTTTGGGAAAGGGGTGCAGGAAGATTCCCATTCCTTGGGAAAGGGATATTGGGGACCCCAATCCCTTGGGAAAGGCATAATGGGGACCCCAATCTCTTGGGAAAGGATGATTGGGACCCCAGTCCTTTGGGAGAGGAATGATTGGGACTTCAGTTTCTTGGGAAGGGATATAGGGGACTCCAATCCATTGGGAAAGGAATAAAGGGAACTCCAACCCCTTGGGAATGGGGTGCAGGATGAGCCCCATTTCTTGGGAATGGATGATTGGGACCCCAATCCATTGGGAATGGGGTGCAGGATGAGCCCCATTCTTTGGGAATGGATGATTGGGACCCCAATCCATTGGGAAAGGGATAATGGGAACTCCAATCCCTTGGGAATGGGGTGCAGGATGAGCCCCATTCTTTGGGAATGGATGATTGGGACCCCAATCCATTGGGAAAGGGATAATGGGAACTCCAGTCCCTTGGGAATGAGGTGCAGGATGAGCCCCATTTCTTGGGAATGGATGGTTGGGACCCCAATCATTGGGAAAGGGATAATGGGAACTCCAATCCCTTGGGAATGGGGTGCAGGATGAGCCCCATTTCTTGGGAATGGATGGTTGGGACCCCAATCATTGGGAAAGGGATAATGGGGACTCCAATCCCTTGGGAATGGGGTGCAGGATGAGCCCCATTCCTTGGGAAAGGGATATTGGGGACCCCAATCTTTTGGGAAAGGGATAATGGGGACCCCAATTCCTCCGGAAGGGGATGATTGGGACCCCAATTTCTTGGGAAAGGGGTGCCGGGAGATCCCCATTTCTTAGGAAAGGGATAATGGGGACCCCCACCCCCGCGGAGCCAAAAATCCCCAAGGGACCAAAGTTCAAACCTCCCCAAAACTCGGCTTTTTCCACCCAAAACAGCACAGGAAGCGACAAAAAACACCCCCGGGGCGGGAGGAAGGAGCGGGGAGAGGGAAGGGGAGAAAAAGGGGGAGAATTCAGGGGAGAACGAAAGGGGAGAAGGAAGGGAGAGAATTCAGGGGGAGAAGGAAGGGGAGAATTCAGGGGAAGAGTTCCGGGGAGAAGGAAGAGGAGAAGGAAAGGGAGAAAAGGGGAGAATTCAGGGGAAGAGTTCCGGGGAGAAGGAAAGGGAGAAAAGGGGAGAATTCAGGGGAGAATTCAGGGGAGAATTCAGGGGAGAAGGAATGGGAGAAGGAAGGGGAGAAGGAACTGGAGAAGGAAGGGGGAGAATTCAGGGGCAGAGTTCAGGGGGGGAATTCAGGGGAAAAAGGAAGGGGAGAGTTCAGGGATAGAAGTCAGGGGGAGAAGGAGGGGAGAATTCAAGGGGAGAATTCAGGGGGAGAAGTCAGGGGGAGAAGTCGGGAGAAAAGGGGGAGAAGGAAGGGGGGAGAGGGCAGGGGGAGAATTCAGGGGGAGAATTCAGAGGCAGAATTCAGGGGAGAAGGAAGGAAGGGGAGAATTCCGGGGAGAATTCAGGGGAGAAGGAAAGGGGAGAAGGAAGGGGAGAAGTCAGGGGGAAAAGTCAGGGGGAGGATTCAGGGGCAGAATTCAGGGGGAGAATTCGGGGGGAGAATTCAGGGGGAGAATTCAGGGGAGAAGGAAGAGAAGGAGAAGGAAAAGGAAGGGGAGAAGGAAGGGGAGAGGGCAGGGGGAGAATTCAGGGGGAGAATTCAGGGGGAGAAGTCAGGAGTAAAAGTCAGGGGGAGAATTCACGGGCAGAATTCAGGGGAGAATTCAGGGGGAGAAGGAAGGAGAGAAAAGAGGAGAATTCAGGGGGAGAATTCAAGGGAGAAGGAAGAGGAGAAGGAGAAGGAAGGGGGGAAGGAGGGGAGAAGGAAGGGGAGAGGGCAGGGGGAGAATTCAGGGGGAGAAGGAAGGGGAGAAGGAGCGGGAGAAGGAAGGGGAGAAGGAAGGGGAGGAGGAGAAGGAAGGGGGAGAATTCAGGGGGAGAATTCAGGGGGAGAATTCAGGGGGAAAAGGAAGGGGAGAATTCAAGGGGGAGAAGTCAGGGGGGAAAGGAAGGGGGAGAATTCAGGCGAGGAACTCAGGGGCAGAACTCAGGGGGAGAATTCAGGGGCAGAAGCACCCCCGGGCCGCTCCCGTTCCCCCCCGGGCCGGAGCCGGGGCTGGGGCTGGGTCCAGAGCCGGGTCCGGGGCCGGGGCTGGGTCCAGAGCCGGGGCCGGGGCCGGGGCTGGGTCCGGGGCCGGGGCCGGGGCCGGGGCTGGGTCCGGGGCCGGGGCCGGGGCTGGGTCCAGAGCCGGGGCCGGGGCCGGTCCGGGCGGCGGGGGCGTTGCTCCGGAGGCTCCGGCGGAGCCAATGCGCAGCAAGGGGCCGAGCGTGCGGGAGTTGTTTACAGCAGCCCGGCCCCGGGAGCTTTAACCCGGCCGGCGGCGAGCGGAGAGCGGAGAGCGAGCGGGGCTGTCCCGGAGCGGTGAGTGCCGGCGCGGGGACCCCCGGTGCGGTTTTTTCCTCTTCTTTTTCTTCTTCTTCTTCCTCTTTCTGGATTTAAAAAAAAAAATCGGGGGAAAGAGGGGGAAATGGTGATAATGATAGTAAAAAAAGCCGCGCGCGCGGGAGCGGCGGTTCCCGCCCGGCCGCGGCTCCGCCCCGCCCCGCCCGGGCCGGACCGGGGGCTCCGGAACGGGGCTGGGACCGGGAATGGGAACGGGGAACCGGGAATGGGGAATGGGGAACCGGGAATGGGGAATGGGGAATGGGGAACCGGGAATGGGGAACCGGGAATGGGGAATGGGGACCGGGAGCGGGGACCGGGAATCCGGAAAGGGGCTGGGACCGGGAATGGGGAACGGGAATGGGGAATGGGGACCGGGAACCGGGAATGGGGAAATGGGAATGGGGAACGGGAATGGGAACGGGGCTGGGACCGGGAATGGGGAATGGGGAATTGGGAACGGGAATGGGGACGGGGAAAGGGGACCGGGAACGGGGAGCGGGGAATGGAGACGGGGAACGGGAATGGGGAACCGGGAACGGGAGCCGGGAATGGGGACCGGGGGCTCCGGAACGGGGCTAGGACCGGGAATGGGAACCGGGAACGGGAATGGGGACCGGGAACGGGGACCGGGAACAGGGAAATGGGAACCGGGAACGGGAATGGGGACCGGGGACAGGGGAACCGGGAACAGGGAAATGGGAACCGGGAGCGGGAGCCGGGAAAGGGGACCGGGGGGCTCCGGAACAGGGCTGGGACCGGGAATGGGGAATGAGAACGGGGACGGGGAATGGGGACTGGGAATTGGGAACGGGGAATGGGGAAAGGGGAAATGGGGAACCGGGAATGGGGAAATGGGAACGGGGACGGGGAAGAGGGAAATGGGGAACGGGGACCGGGACCGGGAAACCGGGAATGGAGAAATGGGAACGGGAACGGGGACGGGGAGTGGGGAACTGGGAACAGGGAAATGGGAACCGGGAATGGGGAAAGGGGAACGGGGCACCGGGAATGGAGAAATGGGAACGGGAACCGGGAATGGGGATTGGGGACGGGGACAGGGAATGGGGAATGAGGAACCGGGAACGGAGAAATGGGAGTGGGGAACGGGGAACCGGGAATGGGGAACGGGGACTAGGGAACGGGGACCGGGGAATGGGGAATGGAGACCGGGAATGGGGAACGGGATCAGGGAGCAGGGAAACGGGACCAGGAATGGGCACCGGGAACGGGGAACCGGGAATGGAGAAAAGGGAACGGGGAAATGGGAACCGGGAACGGGGAATGGGGAACTGGGAATGGGGAACTGGAGCGGGGAAATGGGAACCGGGAATGGGGACCAGGAACAGGAACGGAGTCGGGAACCAGGAACGGGGACGGGAATGAGGAATGGGGAAATGGGAACTGGGAAATGGGAACCGGGAGTGGGGAAAGGGGAACGGGGATGGGGAACGGGGACTGGGAATTGGGAACGGGGAACGGGGATGGGGAATGGGGACTGGGAGTTGGGAACGGGGAACGGGGATGGGGAACGGGGACTGGGAATTGGGAACGGGGAATGGGGATGGGGAATGGGGACTGGGAATTGGGAACGGGGAACGGGGACGGGGATGGGGAACGGGGACTGGGAATTGGGAACGGGGAACGGGGATGGGGAATGGGGAACGGGGACTGGGAATTGGGAACGGGGAACGGGGATTTGGAAAGGGGACTGGGAATTGGGAACGGGGAACGGGGATTTGGAAAGGGGACTGGGAATTGGGAACGGGGATGGGGATGGGGAACGGGGACTGGGAATTGGGAATGGGGAACGGGGATTTGGAACGGGGACTGGGAATTGGGAACGGGGACGGGGATGGGGAATGGGGACTGGGAATTGGGAATGGGGAACGGGGATTTGGAAAGGGGACTGGGAATTGGGAACGGGGATGGGGATGGGGATGGGGATGGGGAATGGGGACTGGGAATTGGGAATGGGGAATGGGGATTTGGAACGGGGACTGGGAATTGGGAACGGGGAACGGGGACGGGGATGGAGAATGGGGACTGGGAATTGGGAATGGGGAATGGGGAAAGGGGAACGGGGACTGGGAATTGGGAACGGGGAACGGGGATGGGGAACGGGGACTGGGAATTGGGAACGGGGAACGGGGATGGGGAATGGAGAAATGGGAGCAGGAACGGGGAATGGGGATGGGGAATGGGGACTGGGAATTGGGAACGGGGAACGGGGATGGGGAATGGGGAAATGGGAGCGGGAACGGGGAATGGAGACATGGGAACGGGAACGGGGAACAGGGACAGGAATCAGGAATGAGGACCAGGAATCGGGAACGGGGAACAGGAACAGGGAATGGAGAAATGGGAGCGAGGAACCGGGAACGGGGAATGGGGGATGGGGAACGGGGAATGGGAATGGGAAACCAGGAACGGGGATGGGGAATGGGGACTGGGAATTGGGAACAGGGAACGGGGATGGGGAACCGGGAATGGGAAATGGGAATGGGAATGGGAAATGGGAATGGGGAAGCGGGGACCGGGAACGGGGAAAGGGGAAAGGGGGAGGGGAAGGGGGACCAGACACAGGGAATGGGGAACCGGGAACAGGGAACTGGGAGCGGGGAACCGGGAATGGGGAACGGGAAATGGGAATGGGGAAGTGGGGACCGGGAACGGGGAAAGGGGAAAGGGGAAGGGGGAAGGGGGACCGGACACAGGGAATGGGGAACGGGGAACCGGGAACAGGGAACTGGGAGCGGGGAACCGGGAATGGGAAATGGGAACAGGGACCGGGGACCGGCAACGGGAACGGGGAACCGGGAATGGGGACCGGGAATGGGGACTGGGAATGGGGACCAGGAATAGGGAAAGGGGACCGGGAAAGGGGAAAGAGGAACCGGGAAAGGGAACCTGGAACGGGAAACGGGGAATGGGGAACGGGAAACGGGGAACGGGGAAAGGGAACCTGGAACGGGAAACGGGGAACAGGGAAAGGGAACCTGGAACAGGGAACGGGAACGGGGAACGGGAAATGGGGAATGGGAAATGGGGAACGGGAACGGGGAACGGGAACGGGAAATGGGAAATGGGGAACAGGAAACGGGGAAAGGGAACCTGGAACGGGGAATGGGGAACGAGAAACGGGGAACGGGGAACGAGAAACGGGGAAAGGGAAACGGGGAACAGGGAAAGGGAACCTGGAACGGGGAACGGGGAATCCAAAACAAGCGGCGGCGGAGGTGAGCTGGAACCGAGCCCGGAGAGCCTCGGGCTGGGGCAGGGACAGGCAGCTGTGCCCTGCTGTGCCCTCTGGCTCTGTGTCCCCAAACCATTCCGTGTGTCCCCAAACCATTCCGTGTGTCCCCAAACCATTCCCAATGTCCCCAAACCATTCCCAATGTCCCCAAACCATTCCCAATGTCCCCAAACCATTCCCAATGTCCCCAAACCATTCCCAATGTCCCCAAACCATTCCGTGTGTCCCCAAACCATTCCGTGTGTCCCCAAACCATTCCCAATGTCCCCAAACCATTCCCAATGTCCCCAAACCATTCCCAATGTCCCCAAACCATTCTGTGTGTCCCCAAACCATTCCGTGTGTCCCCAAACCATTCCGTGTGTCCCCAAACCATTCCGTGTGTCCCCAAACCATTCCCAATGTCCCCAAACCATTCAGTGTGTCCCCAAACCATTCCCAATGTCCCCAAACCATTCCGTGTGTCCCCAAACCATTCCCAATGTCCCCAAACCATTCCCAATGTCCCCAAACCATTCCGTGTGTCCCCAAACCATTCCCAATGTCCCCAAACCATTCCCAATGTCCCCAAACCATTCCCAATGTCCCCAAACCATTCCGTGTGTCCCCAAACCATTCCGTGTGTCCCCAAACCATTCCGTGTGTCCCCAAACCATTCCCAATGTCCCCAAACCATTCCCAATGTCCCCAAACCATTCCCAATGTCCCCAAACCATTCCGTGTGTCCCCAAACCATTCCGTGTGTCCCCAAACCATTCCCAATGTCCCCAAACCATTCCGTGTGTCCCCAAACCATTCCGTGTGTCCCCAAACCATTCCCAATGTCCCCAAACCATTCCGTGTGTCCCCAAACCATTCCGTGTGTCCCCAAACCATTCCCAATGTCCCCAAACCATTCAGTGTGTCCCCAAACCATTCCCAATGTCCCCAAACCATTCCGTGTGTCCCCAAACCATTCCCAATGTCCCCAAACCATTCCGTGTGTCCCCAAACCATTCCCAATGTCCCCAAACCATTCCCAATGTCCCCAAACCATTCCCAATGTCCCCAAACCATTCCATGTGCCCCCCCCCAAAAAATGCCCCAAACTGAAATAAACCCCAAAAGGAGCATCCCAAAAAAGCTTTCCCCACCCCAAAAAGATTTCCCAAAGGAGCATTCCCCATCCCAAAAAAATTTCCCCATCCCAAAAAGCATTCCCCACCCCAAAAGGTCATTCCCCATCCCTAAAAAGCTTTCCGCACCCCAAAAGAAGAGCATTTCCTATCCCAAAAATCTTTCCCCATTCCCAAAAAACATTTGCCATCCCAAAAAGCTTTCCCAAAAGAGCATTCCTCGCCCCAAAAGGCTTTCCCCACCCCAAAAAAGGCATTCCCCATCCCAAAAATCTTTCCCCATCCCAAAAAGCTTTCCCCATCCCAAAAATCATTCTCCATCCCAAAAATTATTCTCCATCCCAAAAATCATTCTCCATCCCAAAAATCATTCTCCATCCCAAAAATCATTCTCCATCCCAAAAATTATTCTCCATCCCAAAAATTATTCTCCATCCCAAAAATCATTCTCCATCCCAAAAATCATTCTCCATCCCAAAAATCATTCTCCATCCCAAAAATCTTTCCCCATCCCAAAAACCTTTCCCGGTCCCGCTCGGGTCCCGCCCCTCCCCGCCTGTCCCTGTCCCCTCTGTCCCTCGCTCCGTGTCCCTGCCCCACACACACGTGCCCTGCCCGGGGCACCCTCCGCCGGCTCGGCCGCGCTCCTCCGCCTCTGCTTCCTCCTCTTCCTCTTCTTCCTCCTTCTCCTGTTTTTCCTCCTCCTCCTATTCCTATTCTTCCTCCTCCTTCTTCTTCTCTTTTTCTTCCTCCTCCTCTTCTTCCTCTTCCCCTTCCTCCTCCTCTTCCTCATTTTCCTTCTCCTCCTTCTCTTTTTCTTCCTCCTCCTGCTCCTCCTCCTCCTCGCCTTCTTCCTCCTCCTCTTCTTCCTCCTCCTCTTCTTCCTTCTCCTCCTCCTCTTTTTCTTCCTCCTACTCTTCCTCCTCCTCCTGTTCTTCCTCCTCCTCCTTCTCTTCCTTTTCCTCCTTCTCCTCCTCTTTTTCGTCCTCTTCTTCCTCCTCCTCCTCCTTCTCCTGTTCTTCCTCCTCCTCCTGTTTTTCCTCCTCCTGTTCTTCCTCTTCCTCCTCCTCTTTCTCTTTTTCCTCCTCCTCTTCTTCTTCCTCCTCCCATTCTTTCTCCTCCTCCTCCTGTTCTTCCTCCTCCTCTTCTTCCTCCTCCTCCTCGTCCTCTTCCTCCTCTTCCTCCTCCTCCTTCTGTTCCTTCTCCTCCTCCTCTTCTTCTTCCTCCTGTTTTTCCTTCTCCTTCTCCTTTTTCCTCCTCCTCCTCCTCCTCCCATGCCTTCGGCCTCCCCCACATGCGGTGCACCAGGAACATGGATCCCTGAATCCATAAATCCATGAATCCATAAATCCCTGAATCCATAAATCCCTGAATCCATAAATCCATGGATCCATAAATCCCTGAATCCATAAATCCCTGAATCCATGAATCCCTGAATCCATGGATCCCTGAATCCATAAATCCATAAATCCCTGAATCCATGGATCCCTGAATCCATAAATCCATGAATCCATAAATCCCTGAATCCATGGATCCCTGAATCCATAAATCCATGAATCCATAAATCCCTGAATCCATAGATCCCTGAATCTATAAATCCATGAATCCCTGAATCCATAAATCCATAAATCCCTGAATCCATAAATCCGTGGATCCATAAATCCATGAATCCATAAATCCCTGAATTCATAAATCCATGAATCCATAAATCCCTGAATCCATAGATCCCTGAATCCATAAATCCATGAATCCATAAATCCCTGAATCCATGGATCCCTGAATCCATAAATCCATGAATCCATAAATCCATGAATCCATAAATCCCTGAATCCATGGATCCCTGAATCCATAAATCCATGAATCCATAAATCCCTGAATCCATGGATCCCTGAATCCCTGAATCCATGGATCCCTGAATCCATAAATCCATAAATCCCTGAATCCATGGATCCCTGAATCCATAAATCCATAAATCCCTGAATCCATAAATCCATGGATCCATAAATCCATGAATCCATGAATCCATGGATCCATAAATCCCTGAATCCATAAATCCATGGATCCATAAATCCCTGAATATGTGGATCCATAAACCCCTGAATCTATAAATCCCTGGATCCATAAATCCATGGATCCATGGATCAATGAATCCCTGAATCCGTGAATGCAAATTCCTCCAAAATGTGACTTTGGGGAGCTCCGAAAGCGTTTCCATCTGGAATAATTCCCTCGGGAATTGCTGTGAGGGAATTCAGAGAGCCTTTCCCTATGGCTCTGCTCTCACCGGAGCTGCACTTTTGGGAACTCCAAAAGCGTTTCCCTCTGGAATAATTCCCTCCGGAATCGAAATTCGGGAATTCAGAGTCCTTCCTATGGCTCTGCCCTCGCTGGCTCCAAAATGTGACTTTGGGCAACTCCAGAAGTGTTTCCCTCTGGAATAATTCCCTCTGGAATTGGTTTGGGGGAAATCAGAGAGCCTTTCTGGCTCCAAATTGTGACTTTGGGCCTCTCTGAAAGCATTTCCCTCAGGAATAATTCCCTCGGGAATTGCCATGGGGGAGGTCAAGGAGTCTTTCCCTGTGGCTCTGCCCTCAGCGGAGCTGCACTTTTGGGGAGCTCCGGAAGTGTTTCCCTCTGGAATCATTCCCTCGGGAATCACCGTGGGGTAATTCAGAGAGCCTTTCCCTATGGCTCTGCCCTCGCCAGCTCCAAAATGTGACTTTGGGCAGCTCTGAAAGCATTTCCCTCTGGAATAAGGTGTAAAAAAGGTGCTAAAAAGGTGTTTAAAAGGTGTAAAAACGTGTAAAAAAGAGCCTTAAAAAGGTGTAAAAAAGGGCGGTAAAAAGGTGTAAAAAAGGTGTTTAAAAAGTGTAAAAAAGTGTAAAAAAAAGGCGTTAAAAAGGTGTAAAAAAGATGTAAAAAATGCGTAAAAAAACCCTTTTTTGGGGAAGATTTTCCCATCAGGGATAGAGCACTGCTGTGTAAAAAAACATAAAAAACCTTTTTGCGTCCCTGTCCCCAAGGCCAGAGGGACAAAAATAGGTTTGGGATGATTCCAGTTTGGGATAAAAATGCTCCAAACGGTTCATTCCCAAAAAAAAAACCAAAAAAAGGGGAGGAAGCACTGGATTTGTGTCTGGACCCTCATTCCCGGAATTCCCTGAACCTCAAAATCCTCGGCGTCATCCCAATCCCAAATTTCCCCTTTTTTGGGAATCCAGTCCCAGAATTCCCTGCCCCTCATTCCTGGAATTCCCTTGCCATTGGGAAAGTCATTGGGAATTCTGTTGGGAATATCATTGGGAATGTCTTTGGGAATTCCATTGGGAATTCCATTGGTAATTCTGTTGGGAATGTCATTGGGAATTCTGTTGGGAATATCGTTGGGAATTCTGTTGGGAATTCCATTGAGAATGTCATTGGGAATTCTGTTGGGAATATCGTTGGGAATTCTGTTGGGAATTCCATTGGGAATGTCATTGGGAATTCTGTTGGGAATGCCATTGGGAATGTCATTGGGAATTCTTCTGGGAATTCTGTTGGGAATGTCATTGGGAATGTCATTGGGAATTCTTCTGGGAATTCTGTTGGGAATGTCATTGGGAATTCTTCTGGGAATTCCATTGGGAATGTTGTTGGGAATTCTGTTGGGAATGTCGTTGGGAATTCCATTGGGAATGTTGTTGGGAATTCTGTTGGGAATTCCATTTGGAATTCCGTTGGGAATTCCATTGGGAATTCTGTTGGGAATTCTGTTGGGAATGTCATTGGGAATTCCATTGGGAATTCCATTGGGAATGTCGATGGGAATACTGTTGGAAATGTCATTGGGATGTCCCCGAGGTGACATTCCCATGTCCCCAACGCTGCAGGATCTCCCTGAGGTGACATTCCTGTGTCCCCGTTCCCACTGTCCCCATTCCCGTGTCCCCATTCCCGAGGTGACATTCCCATGTCCCCATTCCCACTGTCCCCATTCCCGCAGTGACATTCCCATGTCCCCATTCCCGTGTCCCCATTCCCGCGGTGACATTCCCATGTCCCCATTCCCGAGGTGACATTCCTGTGTCCCCAACCCCACTGCCCCCATTCCCGTGTCCCCATTCCCATGTCCCCATTCCTGTGTCCCCATTCCCGAGGTGACATTCCTGTGTCCCCAACTCCGCTGTCCCCATTCCTGCGGTGACATTCCCATGTCCCCATTCCCGAGGTGAAATTCCCATGTCCCCATTCCCGTGTCCCCATTCCCGTGTCCCCATTCCCGTGTCCCCATTCCCGAGGTGACATTCCCGTGTCCCCATTCCCGCTGTCCCCATTCCCATGTCCCCATTCCCGAGGTGACATTCCTATGTCCCCATTCCTGTGTCCCCATTCCCATGTCCCCATTCCCGTGTCCCCATTCCCGAGGTGACATTCCCCTGTCCCCATTCCCATGTCCCCATTCCCGAGGTGACATTCCCATGTCCCCATTCCCGTGTCCCCATTCCCATGTCCCCATTCCCATGTCCCCATTCCCGAGGTGACATTCCTATGTCCCCATTCCCATGTCCCCATTCCCGTGTCCCCATTCCCATGTCCCCATTCCCATGTCCCCATTCCCGAGGTGACATTCCTATGTCCCCATTCCCACTGTCCCCATTCCCACAGGATGTCCCTGAGGTGACATTCCGGTGTCCCCGCAGCCCCGCGCCGCCATGGCCCTGTCCCTGTCGCTGTCGCGGCGCCTCGGGAAGCGCTCCCTGCTCGGCGCCCGCGTGGCTGTTCCCGACGGAATTCCCGACAGAATTCCCGACGGAATTCCCGACGTTCCCGAGGACGGATCCCGCGGCCGGGCCGGCGATGAGATGCCCGCGTTCCCGAATCCCCAATTCCCGCAGCCCGTACGTCCTCCGTTTTCCAGGAATTCTCCCGTGCCTTTGGGCTGTTTCTCCAGAAAAATCGCGGATTTTTCCGGAGAAATTCTGGTGGGGTTTCCCCGGAATTCTCCCGTTGGTTTGGGCCGTTCCTCTGGAAAAAAAAAAGTGGATTTTTCCACAGAAATTCTGGTTGGTGGGGTTTTCCTAGAATTGTCCTGGTGGGGTTTTCCCAGAATTCTCTTGGTGGGGTTTTCCCGGAATTCTCCCGTGGGTTTGAGCCGTTTCTCCGGAAAAAACGTGTACTTCTCTGGAAAAACTCTGGTGGGGTTTTCCCGGAATTCTCCCATAGGTTTGGGCCGTTTTTCCAGAAAAACCACAGATTTATCCGGAGAAATTCCAGTGGGGTTTTCCTGGAATTCTCCAGTGGGTTTTGGGCCGTTTTTCCAGAAAAAACACAGATTTATCCGGAGAAATTCCAGTGGGGTTTTCCTGGAATTCTCCCGTGGGTTTTGGGCCGTTTTTGCGGAAAAAATGGGGATTTTTCCAGAGAAACTCCAGTGGGGTTTTCCAGGAATTCTCCTGTGGTTGTACTCTGTGGGATTGGGGCATTTTTCCAGAGAAATGCGGATTTCTCCGGGGAAATTCCGGCGGGGTTTTCCCGGAATTCTCTCATGGGTTTGGGCCCTTTCTCCAGAAAAACTCCAGTGGGGTTTTCCGGGAATTCTTCCATAGATTTGGGCAATTTCTCCAGAAAAAACATGGATTTTTCTGGGGAAACTCTGGTGGGGTTTTCCTGGAATTCTCCCGTTGGTCTGGGCCGTTTCTCTGGAGAAACTCCGGTGGGGTTTTCCTGGAATTCTCCTGTGGGTTTGGAGTATTTCTCTGGAAAAAACACGGATTTCTCCGGGGAAACTCCGGCGGGGTTTTCCCAGAATTCTCCTGGTGGGGTTCTCCCGGAATTCTCCCATGGGTTTGGGTCGTTTCTCCGGAAAAAATGCAGATTTCTCCAGAGAAACTCCGGTGGGGTTTTCCCGGAATTCTCCCGTGGTTGTATCCCGTGGGTTTGGGATCGGGGAAAGATCCGTTCCCTCCGGAGAAATCCCAAATCCCGGAATGGGATTCCCATTGGGAATAGGATCGGGGTGGGGAAATTCCCATTGGGAATGGGATCAGGGTGGGGAAATTCCCATTGGGAATGGGATCAGGGTGGGGAAATTCCCATGGGATGGGGAATTTGGGAATGGGATCGGGGTGGAGAAATTCCCATTGGGAATGGGATCGGGGTAGGGCAATTCCCATGGGATGAGGAATTTGGGAATGGGATTGGGGTGGAGAAATTCCCATTGGGAATGGGATTGGGGTGGAGAAATTCCCATCGGGAAGAGTTTGGGAATCCTTCGGGGTGGAGAGATTCCCATGGGATGAGGAATTTGGGAATCCATTGAGGTGGGGAAATTCCCATCGGGAATGGGATCGGGGTGGGGCAATTCCCATCGGGAATGGGATTTGGGAATCCTTTGGGGTGGAGAAATTCCCATGGGAATGGAATTTGGGAATGGGATGGGGGTGGGGAAATTCCCACTGGGAGGAGTTTGGGAATCCATCGGGGTGGGGAAATTCCCATCGAATGAGGAATTCGGGAATGGGATCAGGGTGGAGAAATTCCTGTTGGGAATGGGATTTGGGAATGGGATCAGGGTGGGGAAATTCCCATCGGGAATGGGACTGGGGTGGGGAAATTCCCATGGGACGAGGAATTTGGGAATGGGATCGGGGTGGGGAAATCCCCATTGGGAATGGGATCAGGGTGGGGAAATTCCCATTTGGAGGAATTTAGGAATGGGATCAGGGAAATCCCTGGATTTGGGATTTTTCCCCGAAATCCCAACCCTCCGGGGCGGGATCGTCCCTCACCCCAAATCCTTTTGGGAAAACCCTTGGGATCAGCGCCTGACCCCAAATCCACCGTTCCCAGGTCCTTGTCCCCTCTGCGGGGCAGGAGTGCGAGCGGATCCCGGAATTCCCGGAATTCCCGGAATTCCCGGCGTGCCGGAGGGTGCCGGACATGCTCCGTCCTCCCAATCCCGAGGCAATCCCGAGGTCCGTGTCCTGCAGCATCGACGTGCCCAGGAGGTTGGTGGCTTTTCCCGGGAAAATTCCGGCTGGGAATGGGATCGGGGTGGAAATTCCCGCTGGGAATGGGAAATGGGGTCAAAATTCTGGCTGGGAATGAGGCTCGGGATGGAAATCCCTGCTGGGAATGGGATTTGGGATGGAAATTCCCACTGGGAAAGGAGCTTGGGATGGAGGTTGGAGCCTTTTCCCAGGGAAATTCCCACTGGGAATGGGATCGGGGTGGAAATTCCTGCTGGGAACGGGGAACGGAGGTCAGTGCCTTTTCCTCAGAAAAACTCCCACAGGGAATGGGGCTCGGGATGGAAATTCCCACTGGGAATGGGGCTCGGGATGGAAATTCCCACTGGGAATGGGGCTTGGGATGGAAATTCCCACTGGGAATGGGGCTTGGGATGGAGGTTGGAGCCTTTTCCAGGGGGAGATTCCTGCCGGGAATGGGACTTTCCCTGGGAAATTCCCACTGGGAAATGGGATTGGGATGGAGGTTGGAGCCTTTTTCTGGGAAAATTCCTGCTGGGAATGGGATTAGGATGGAAATTCCCACTGGAAAAGGGGAATGGAGGTTGGTGCCTGTTCCCAGGAAAATTCCCACTGGGAATGGGATCGGGGTGGAAATTCCCGCTGGGAAAGGGGACCCGGGATGGAGGTTGGAGCTTTTCCCTGGAAAAATTCCCACTGGGAATGGTGAATGGTGCTTTTTCCTGGGGAAATTCCTGTTGGGAAAAGGGATTGGGATGGAAATTCCCAGTGGGAATGGGGAACGGAGGTCGGAGCCTTTTCCTGGGGGAATTCCTGCTGGGAACGGGATTTGGGATGGAAATTCCTGCTGGGAAATGGGATTTGGGATGGAGGTTGGACCCTTTTCCCAGGAAAAATTCCCGCTGGGAACGGGGCTCAGAATGGAAATTCCCACTAGGAACGGGGCTTGGGATGGAGGTTGGCACATCTTCCTGGGAAAATTCCCACTGGGAATGGGATTTTTCCTGGGAAAATGGGGAAATGGGCTTGGGATGGAAATTCCCGCTGGGAAAAGGGCTTGGGATGGAGGTTGGTGCCTTTTCAGTATGGAAATTCCCGCAGGGAACGGGGCTTGGGATGGAAATTCCCAACGGGAATGAGGCTCAGGATGGAAATTCCCACTGGGAATGGGATCGGGGTGGAAATTCCCACTGGGAATGGGACTTTTCCCAGGAAAATTCCCACTGGGAGTGGGGCTCGGGATGGAAATTCCCCCTGGGAACAGGGCTTGGGATGGAAATTCCTGCTGGGAAAGGGGATTAGGATGGAGGTCAGAGCCATTTCCCAGAAATTCCCACTGGGAATGGGGCTCGGGATGGAGGTTGAAGCCTTTTCCTGGGAGAAATTCCCACTGGGAACAGGGAACGGTGGTTGGAATCTTTTCTCGGGAAAAATTCCCATTGGGATTAGGACTTGGGATGGAAATTCCCGCTGGGAAATGGGATTCTGGATGGAGGTCAGAGCCTTTTCCCGGGGGAAATTCCCACTGGGAAAGGGGTTGGGATGGAAATTCCCTCAGGGAACGGGGCTCGGGATGGAAATTCCCAACGGGAATGAGGCTCAGGATGGAAATTCCTGCTGGGAATGAGGCTCAGGCTGGAAATTCCCACTGGGAATGGGACTTTTCCTGGGAAAATTCCTGCTGGGAATGAGGCTTAGGATGGAAATTCCCACTGGGAATGGGACTTTCCCTGGGAAAATTCCCGTTGGGAATGGGGCTCAGGATGGAAATTCCTTCTGGAAAAGGGTCTTGGGGTGGAGGTTGGAGCATTTTCCTGGGAAAATCCTGCTGGGAATGGGACTTTTCCTGGGAAAATTTCCACTGGGGGAAGGGCTCAGGATGGAGGTTGGTGCCTTTTCGGGATGGAAATTCCCACAGGGAACGAGGCTCGGGATGGAAATTCCCACTGGGAATGGGACTTTTACCCGGAAAATTCCTGCTGGGAACGGGGCTCGGGATGGAAATTCCCGCTGGGAACGGGGCTTGGGATGGAGGTTGGAGCCTTTTCCCAGGAAAAATTCCTGCTGGAAACGGGGCTCGGGATGGAAATTCCCACTAGGAACGGGGCTTGGGATGGAGGTTGGCACATTTTCCTGCGAAAATTCCCACTGGGAATGGGATTTTTCCTGGGAAAATGGGGAAATGGGCTTGGGATGGAAATTCCCACTGGGAAAAGGGCTCAGGATGGAGGTTGGTGCCTTTTCAGGATGGAAATTCCCGCAGGGAATGGGGCTTGGGATGGAAATTCCCAACGGGAATGAGGCTCAGGATGGAAATTCCCACTGGGAATGGGATCGGGGTGGAAATTCCCACTGGGAATGGGACTTTTCCCAGGAAAATTCCCACTGGGAATGGGGCTCGGGATGGAAATTCCCCGTGGGAACAGGGCTTGGGATGGAAATTCCTGCTGGGAAAGGGGATTAGGATGGAGGTCAGAGCCATTTCCCAGAAATTCCCACTGGGAATGGGGCTCGGAATGGAGGTTGAAGCCTTTTCCTGGGAGAAATTCCCACTGGGAACAGGGAACGGTGGTTGGAATCTTTTCTCAGGAAAAATTCCCATTGGGATTAGGACTTGGGATGGAAATTCCCGCTGGGAAATGGGATTCTGGATGGAGGTCAGAGCCTTTTCCCGGGGGAAATTCTCACTGGGAAAGGGGTTGGGATGGAAATTCCCTCAGGGAACGGGGCTCGGGATGGAAATTCCTGCTGGGAATGAGGCTCAGGATGGAAATTCCCAATGGGAATGAGGCTCAGGCTGGAAATTCCTGCTGGGAATGGGACTTTTTCCGGGAAAATGCCTGCTGGGAATGAGGCTTAAGATGGAAATTCCCACTGGGAATGGGACTTTCCCTGGGAAAATTCCCGTTGGGAATGGGGCTCAGGATGGAAATTCCTTCTGGAAAAGGGTCTTGGGGTGGAGGTTGGAGCATTTTCCTGGGAAAATCCTGCTGGGAATGGGACTTTTCCTGGGAAAATTTCCACTGGGAGAAGGGCTCAGGATGGAGGTTGGTGCCTTTTCGGGATGGAAATTCCCACAGGGAGCGAGGCTCGGGATGGAAATTCCCACTGGGAAAGGAGCTCGGGATGGAGGTTGGAGCCTTTTCCCAGGGAAATTCCCACTGGGAATGGGATCGGGGTGGAAATTCCTGCTGGGAATGGGGAACGGAGGTCAGTCCCTTTTCCTCAGAAAAACTCCCACAGGGAGTGGGGCTCAGGATAGAAATTCCCACTGGGAATGGGGCTTGGGATGGAAATTCCCACAGGGAACGGGGCTTGGGATGGAAATTCCCAACGGGAATGAGGCTCAGGATGGAAATTCCCACTGGGAATGGGATCGGGGTGGAAATTCCCACTGGGAATGGGACTTTTCCCAGGAAAATTCCTGCTGGGAATGGGGCTCGGGATGGAAATTCCCCCTGGGAACAGGGCTTGGGATGGAAATTCCCACAGGGAACGGGGCTTGGGATGGAAATTCCCAACGGGAATGAGGCTCAGGATGGAAATTCCCACTGGGAATGGGATCGGGGTGGAAATTCCCACTGGGAATGGGACTTTTCCCAGGAAAATTCCTGCTGGGAATGGGGCTCGGGATGGAAATTCCCCCTGGGAACAGGGCTTGGGATGGAAATTCCCACAGGGAACGGGGCTTGGGATGGAAATTCCCAACGGGAATGAGGCTCAGGATGGAAATTCCCACTGGGAATGGGATCGGGATGGAAATTCCCACTGGGAACAGGGCTTGGGATGGAAATTCCTGCTGGGAAAGGGGATCAGGATGGAGGTCAGAGCCATTTCCCAGAAATTCCCACTGGGAATGGGGCTCGGGATGGAGGTTGAAGCCTTTTCCTGGGAGAAATTCCCACTGGGAACAGGGAACGGCGGTTGGAGTCTTTTCCCGGGAAAAATTCCCATTTGGATTAGGATTTGGGATGGAAATTCCCGCTGGGAAATGGGATTCTGGATGGAGGTCAGAGCCTTTTCCCGGGGGAAATTCCCACTGGGAAAGGGGTTGGGATGGAAATTCCCTCAGGGAACGGGGCTCGGGATGGAAATTCCCACTGGGAATGAGGCTCAGGATGGAAATTCCCAATGGGAATGAGGCTCAGGCTGGAAATTCCCACTGGGAATGGGACTTTTCCTGGGAAAATTCCCGTTGGGAATGGGGCTCAGGCTGGAAATTCCCACTGGGAATGGGACTTTTCCCGGGAAAATTCCTGCTGGGAATGAGGCTTAAGATGGAAATTCCCACTGGGAATGGGACTTTCCCTGGGAAAATTCCCGTTGGGAATGGGGCTCAGGATGGAAATTCCTTCTGGAAAAGGGTCTTGGGGTGGAGGTTGGAGCATTTTCCTGGGAAAATCCTGCTGGGAATGGGACTTTTCCTGGGAAAATTTCCACTGGGAGAAGGGCTCAGGATGGAGGTTGGTGCCTTTTCGGGATGGAAATTCCCACAGGGAACGAGGCTCGGGATGGAAATTCCCACTGGGAATGGGACTTTTCCCCGGAAAATTCCTGCTGGGAACGGGGCTCGGGATGGAAATTCCCTCTGCAAATGGGGAATGGAGGTTGGAGTCATTTCCTGGGAAAAATTCCCACTGGGAATGTGGCTCGGGATGGAAATTCCCACTGGGAATGTGGCTCGGGATGGAAATTCCCACTGGGAATATGGCTCAGGATGGAAATTCCCACAGGGAATGAGGCTCGGGATGGAAATTCCCACTGGGAATGGGCTCGGGACAGAAATTCCTGCTGGGAATGTTGCTCAGGGCAGCCTCAGGATTCCCACGGATTTTCCCTAGCGTGGTCACCTTTAGGATTAAAGCAATTTCTCATTTTTCCCTTCCCGTTTTCCCGGAAAAAATCCTCAGAATCCGTCGGGGATAACCGGGGAGGGCTCCGGGGCTGCTCCTGTGTTTAATTCCCGCTTTTCCCGGCGCGTTCCCGGCCTTTCCCGGCAGGAGAGGCGGCTCCGGCTCGGTGGAGATGGACGAGATGGTGGCGGCCATGGTGCTGACGAGCCTGTCCTGCGGCCACGCCGCGCGCAGCCCGACCGCGGCCGGCGGTGAGCGCCCGGCCGGGAATGCGGGAATGGGGGAACGGGAACGCGGGAATGGGGGACCGGGAATGCGGGAATGTGGGACCGGGAATGCGGGAATGTGGGACCGGGAATGCGGGAATGTGGGACTGGGAATCTGGGAATGGGCCTGAAATCCGGGATGGGACTGAAAATCTGGGAATGAGCCCAAAATTGGGGAATGTGGGACCGGGAATCCGGGAATGTGGGACTGGAATCTGGGAATGTGGGACTGGAATCTGGGAATGTGGGACTGGGAATCCGGGAATGTGGGACTGGGAATCCGGGAATGTGGGACCAGAATCTGGGAGTGTGGGACCGGAATCTGGGAATGTGGGACTGGGAATATGGGAATGTGGGACTGGAATCTGGGAATGTGGGACCGGGAATCCAGGAATGTGGGACTGGGAATCTGGGAATGTGGGACTGGAATCTGGGAATGTGGGACTGGAATCTGGGAATGGGTCTGAAATCCGGGATGGGACTGAAAATCCGGGAATGAGCCCAAAATTGGGGAATGTGGGACTGGGAATCCAGGAATGTGGGACCGGGAATGCGGGAATGTGGGACCGGGAATATGTGAATGTGGGACTTGAATCTGGGAATGTGGGACTGGGAATCTGGGAATGTGGGACTGGGAATCCGGGAATGTGGGACTGGGATCTGGGAATGTGGGACCGGAATCTGGGAATGTGGGACTGGGAATCTGGGAATGTGGGACTGGGAATCTGGGAATGTGGGACCGAAATCTGGGAATGGGCCTGAAATCCGGGATGGGACTGAAAATCTGGGAATGAGCCCAAAATTGGGGAATGTGGGACCAGGAATCCGGGAATGTGGGATGGGAATCTGGGAATGTGGGACTGGGAATCCGGGAATGTGGGACCGGAATCTGGGAATGTGGGACTGGGAATCCGGGAATGTGGGACTGGAATCTGGGAATGTGGGACTGGGAATCCGGGAATGTGGGACTGGGAATCTGGGAATGTGGGACCGGGATCTGGGAATGGGCCTGAAATCCGGGATGGGACTGAAAATCTGGGAATGAGCCCAAAATTGGGGAATGTGGGACTGGGAATCCGGGAATGTGGGATGGGAATCTGGGAATGTGGGACTGGGAATCTGGGAATGTGGGACCGGAATCTGGGAATGTGGGACCGGGATCTGGGATTGTGGGACCGGGATCTGGGAATGGGCCTGAAATCCGGGATGGGACTGAAAATCTGGGAATGAGCCCAAAATTGGGGAATGTGGGACTGGGAATCCGGGAATGTGGGATGGGAATCCGGGAATGTGGGACTGGGAATCTGGGAATGTGGGACCGGAATCCGGGAATGTGGGACCGGAATCTGGGAATGTGGGACTGGAATCCGGGAATGTGGGACCGGGATCTGGGAATGGGCCTGAAATCCGGGATGGGACTGAAAATCTGGGAATGAGCCCAAAATTGGGGAATGTGGGACTGGGAATCCGGGAATGTGGGATGGGAATCTGGGAATGTGGGACTGGGAATCTGGGAATGTGGGATGGGAATCCGGGAATGTGGGACTGGGATCTGGGAATGTGGGACCAGGTTCTGGGAATGTGGGACTGGGAATCTGGGAATGTGGGACTGGGAATCTGGGAATGTGGGACCGAAATCTGGGAACGGGCCTGAAATCCGGGAATGTGGGACTGAAAATCTGGGAATGAGCCCAAAATTGGGGAATGTGGGACCAGGAACCCGGGAATGTGGGACCGGGATCTGGGAATGTGGGACTGGGAATCTGGGAATGTGGGACCGAAATCTGGGAACGGGCCTGAAATCCGGGAATGTGGGACTGAAAATCTGGGAATGAGCCCAAAATTGGGGAATGTGGGACCAGGAACCCGGGAATGTGGGACCGGGATCTGGGAATGTGGGACTGGGAATCTGGGAATGTGGGACCGGGAATCTGGGAATGTGGGGTCGGGAATCTGGGATGGGCCCGAAATCCAGGAATGGGCTGAAAATTCAGGAATGGGCCTAAAATCTGGGATGGGCCGAAATCCGGGATGGGCCCAAAATCTGGGATGGCACCAACATGTGGGAATGTGGCGCCGGGAATCCGGGATGGGCCCGAAATCCAGGATGGGCTAAAAATCTGGGAATGGCTGGGTGGGGGTCAGGGAGCAGCACTGGGATTGGACAATGCCGGAACTGTCCAATCCCAAATTGTCCAATCCCAAATTGTCCAATCCCAGAGCTGTCCAATCCAGGAATTTTCCAATCCCAAATTGTCCAATCCCAAATTGTCCAATCCCAGAACTGTCCAATCCCAGAACAGTCCAATGCTGAAGCTGTCCAAACCCAGAACTGTCTGATCCCAAAATTGCCCAATCCCGGAACTGTCCAATCCCAGAATTTTCCAATCCTGGAATTGTCCAATCCTGGAACTGCCTGGGGCTGGGAAAGCCTTTCCAGGCAGGAATTCCCAAAATCCAACCTGAGCCTCCCCCGGAACAACTCGAGGCTGTTGTTCTCTGGGGCAGATCCCAATCCCAATCATGATCCCAATCCCAATGCCAATTCCGATTCCAATCCCAATCCCAATCCCGATCCCGATCCCGATCCTGATCCTGATCCCGATCCCGATCCCGATCCCGATCCCGATCCCACCACCTGCTCCCATCAGGGAATTCCAGAGGGAAAAATTCCTTGTGGATCCTCCTTTTCTTCAGGCTGAGCCCAAATCCACAGGGAATTTCAACCTTGATCCCAATCCCGATCCCGATCCCAATCCCTATCCCAATCCCAATCCCAATCCCAATCCCAATCCCAATCCCAATCCCAATCCCAATCCCAATCCCAATCCTGATCCCTCTCCCGATCCCAATCCTGATCCCTCTCCCGATCCCAATCCTGATCCCGATCCTGATCCCACAGATCACCCCGCTGGGATTTTGGGCATCCCAGGATCCCCGCCCCATCCCGGGAGCAGATCCCAATCCCAATCCCAACCCCGATCCCGACCCCACAGATCGCCCTGGCGGGATTTCGGGAATTCGTGATCCCCATCCCAGGAGCAGATCCCAATCCCGATCCCAATCCTGATCCAAATACCAATCCTGATCCCATCCCAATCCCGATCCTGACCCTGATCCCAATCCTGATCCCAATCCCAATCCTGATCCCATCAAATCCTGACCCCACCGATCGCCCCTGGCAGGATTTTGGAAATTCCAGGATCCCCGCCCCTTCCTGGGAGCCAATCCAGATCCCGATCCCAATCCCAATCCTGATCCCGATCCCGATCCCAATCCCAATCCCGATCCTGACCCCACAGATCGCCCTGGCGGGATTTCGGGAATTTCGGGACCCCCGCCCCATCCCGGGGGCAGATCCTGATCCCAATCCCGATCCCAATCCCATCCCAATCCTGATCCAAATCCCGATCCCAATCCTGCCCCCACAGATCACCCCCACTGGGATTTCGGGAATTCGGGATCCCCGCCCCATCCCGGGAGCAGCTCCCGGTCACAATTTCAATCCTGACCCACATCCTGATCCTGATCCCAATCCCGATCCCGATCACAATCCCATCCCAATCCCGATCCCAATCCTGATCCTGATCCCAATCCCAATCCCGATCCTGATCCCGATCCAAATCCTGATCCTGATCCCAATCCCAATCCCAATCCTGATCCCGATCCAAATCCTGATCCTGATCCCAATCCCAATCCCAATCCTGATCCCGATCCCAATCCTGATCCCGATCCCAATCCCCATCCTGATCCTGATCGCGATCCTGATCCTGATCCCAATCCCAATCCCAATCCCCATCCTGATCCCAATCCTGATCCCAATCCCGATCCTGATCCCAATCCCAATCCCAATCCCAATCCCAATCCCGATCCCACAGATCGGCCGTGCGGGATTTTGGGAATTCCAGGATCCCCGCCCCATCCCGATCCCAATCCTGATCCCGATCCCAATCCCAATCCTGATCCCGATCCCACAGATGGCCCCGCTGGGATTTCGGGAATTCGGGGTCCCCGCCCCACCCCGGGAGCAGCTCCCGGTCACTCCTTTTTTTAGGGCCGTGCCGAATTCCCGAGGGCTCAGCTGCTCCAGGGATGGATAAAAATAACCGCGAGCCGCGGGAAACGGAGCGGGAACGGGGAAATTCCCGGAGAGTTTGTAGGGAAATCCGTGCGGGATTTTTATAGGGAAATCCCTGTGGGTGATTTTTAGGGAAATCCATGCGGGTTTTTTATAGGGAAATCAGTTTGGGTTGGTTTTAGGGAAATATTTTTGGGTCGTTTTTAGGGAAATCCGTGCGGGTTATTTTTAGGAAAATCCATGTGAATTTCTTTTAGGGACATCCTTGTGGGTTATGTTTAGGGAAATCCATTTGGATTATTTTTAGGGAAATCCTTTTGGGTCATTTTTAGGGAAATCCATGTGCATTTCTTTTAGGGAAAGAGAAGATTTCCTTTTTAGGGAAATCATTGTGAGTTGTTTTTAGGAAAAACCTTTTGGGTTACTTTTAGGGAAATCCCTGTGTGTTATTTTTAGGGAAATCCCTGTGCGTTTCTTTTAGGGAAAGAAAGTTTTTCCTTTTTAGGGAAATCCGTGTGAGTTACTTTTAGGGAAATCCGTTTGGGTTTCTTTTAGGAAAATCCATGTGGGTTTCTTCTGGGAAAATCCTTTTGCGTTATTTTCCGCGGAAAGCGCTGTGGGTTATTTTCAGGAAAACCCTTGTGGGTTACTCTTAGGAAATCCCTCTGGGTTATTTTTAGGGAAATCCTTTTGGGTCATTTTTAGGAAAATCCATGTGCATTTCTTTTAGGGAAAGAGAAGATTTCCTTTTTAGGGAAATTTGTGTGGGTTACTTTTAGGAAAACCCTTTTGGGTTCACTTTTAGGGAAACCCGTGTGGGTTATTTTTAGGGAAACCCTTGTGGGTTATTTTTAGGAAAAACCTTTTTGGGTCATTTTCAGGGAAATCCGTGTGCATTCCTTTTAGGGGGATCCGTGTGGGTTTCTTTTAGGAAAATCCATGTGCATTTCTTTTAGGGACATCCTTGTGGGTTACATTTTGGGAAATCCTTTTGGGTTATTTTTAGGGAAATCCACGTGCGTTACCTTTAAGGAAATACTTTTGGGTCATTTTTAGGGAAATCTGCGTGCATTTCTTTTAGGGAAATCTGTGTGTGTTTTTTTTTTTAGGGAAATCCATTTGGGTTATTTTCTGGGAAACCCTTGTGGGTTATTTTTGGGAAAAACCTTTTGGGTTACTTTTAGGGAAATCCGTGTGGGTTATTTTTAGGGAAATCCACGTGCGTTACTTTTAAGGGAATACTTTTGGGTCATTTTTAGGGAAATCCGCGTGCATTTCTTTTAGGGAAATCTGTGTGTGTTTTTTTTTTAGGGAAATCCATTTGGGTTATTTTCTGGGAAATCCGTGTGGGTTACATTTAGGGAAATCCGTGTGGGTTGGTTTTAGGGAAATCCGTTTGGGTTACTTTCAGGGAAATCCTTCTGGGTTATTTTTAGGGAAACCCTTGTGGGTTATTTTTAGGAAAAACCTTTTGGGTTACTTTTAGGGAAATCCCTGCGGGTTATTTTTAGGAAAATCCACGTGCGTTTCTTTTAGGGACATCCTTGTGGGTTATGTTTAGGGAAATCCATGTGGATCGTTTTTAGGGGAAATTGTGGGTAATTTTTAGGGAAAACCTTGTGTGTTTCTTTCAGGGAAATACTTTTATGTTGCTTTTAGGGAAATCCGTGTGTGTTTCTTTTAGGAAAATCCATGTGCATTTCTTTTAGGGAAAGAAAAAATTAGGGAAATCCCTGTGTGTTACTGTTAGGAAAATCCGTGTGGGTTACATTTAGGGAAATCCATGTGGGTTGTTTTTAGGGAAATCCTTGCTTACTTTTAGGGAAATCCGTGTGCGTTACTTTTAGGAAAACCCTTTTGGGTTACTTTTGGGGAAATTCTTGTGGGTTATTTTTGGGAAATCCACGTGTGTTACTTTTAGGAAAAACGGTCTGTTCTACTTTTAGGGAAATCCGTGTGGGTTATTCTTAGGGAAATCCTTTTGGGTTACTTTCAGGAAAACCCTTGTGGGTTATTTTTGGGAAAAACCTTTTGGGTTACTTTTAGGGAAATCCGTGTGGGTTATTTTTAGGGAAATCCATGTGCGTTACTTTTAAGGAAATACTTTTGGGTCATTTTTAGGGAAATCCGCGTGCATTTCTTTTAGGGAAATCTGTGTGTGGTTTTTTTTAGGGAAATCCATTTTGGGTTATTTTCTGGGAAATCCTTGTGGGTTACATTTAGGGAAATCCGTGTGGGTTGGTTTTAGGGAAATCCGTTTGGGTTACTTTCAGGGAAATCCTTCTGGGTTATTTTTAGGGAAACCCTTGTGGGTTATTTTTAGGAAAAACCTTTTGGGTTACTTTTAGGGAAATCCCTGTGGGTTATTTTTAGGAAAATCCACGTGCGTTTCTTTTAGGGACATCCTTGTGGGTTATGTTTAGGGAAATCCATGTGGATCGTTTTTAGGGGAAATTGTGGGTAATTTTTAGGGAAAACCTTGTGTGTTTCTTTTAGGGAAATACTTTTATGTTGATTTTAGGGAAATCCGTGTGTGTTTCTTTTAGGAAAATCCACGTGCATTTCTTTTAGGGAAAGAAAAAATTCGGGAAATCCCTGTGTGTTACTTTTAGGAAAATCCGTGTGGGTTACATTTAAGGGAATCCATGTGGGTTGTTTTTAGGGAAATCCTTGCTTACTTTTAGGGAAATCCACGTGTGTTACTTTTAGGAAAAACGGTCTGTGTTACTTTTAGGGAAATCCGTGTGGGTTATTTTTAGGGAAACCCTTGTGGGTTATTTTTAGGAAAAACCTTTTTGGGTCATTTTCAGGGAAATCCGTGTGGGTTACTTTTAGGAAAATCCACGTGTATTTCTTTTAGGGACATCCTTGTGGGTTATGTTTAGGGAAATCCATTTGGATTATTTTTAGGGAAATCCTTTTGGGTCATTTTTAGGGAAATCCATGTGCATTTCTTTTAGGGAAAGAGAAGATTTCCCTTTTAGGGAAATCATTGTGAGTTGTTTTTAGGAAAAACCTTTTGGGTTACTTTTAGGGAAATCCCTGTGTGTTATTTTTAGGGAAATCCCTGTGCGTTTCTTTTAGGGAAAGAAAGTATTTCCTTTTTAGGGAAATCCGTGTGAGTTACTTTTAGGGAAATCCGTTTGGGTTTCTTTTAGGAAAATCCATGTGGGTTTCTTCTGGGAAAATCCTTTTGCATTATTTTCCGCAGAAAGCACTGTGGGTTATTTTCAGGAAAACCCTCGTGGGTTACTCTTAGGAAATCCCTGTGGGTTATTTTTAGGGAAATCCTTTTGGGTCATTTTTAGGAAAATCCATGTGCATTTCTTTTAGGGAAAGAGAAGATTTCCTTTTTAGGGAAATTTGTGTGTGTTACTTTTAGGAAAACCCTTTTGGGTTTACTTTTAGGGAAACCCGTGTGGGTTATTTTTAGGGAAACCCTTGTGGGTTATTTTTAGGAAAAACCTTTTTGGGTCATTTTCAGGGAAATCCGTGTGCATTCCTTTTAGGGGGATCCGTGTGGGTTTCTTTTAGGAAAATCCATGTGCATTCCTTTTAGGGACATCCTTGTGGGTTACATTTAGGGAAATCCATTTGGGTTATTTTTAGGAAAATCCACGTGCGTTACTTTGAAGGAAATACTTTTGGGTCATTTTTAGGGAAATCCGCGTGCATTTCTTTTAGGGAAATCTGTGTGTGTTTTTTTTAGGGAAATCCATTTGGGTTACTTTCTGGGAAATCTGTGTGTGTTTTTTTTAGGGAAATCCATTTGGGTTACTTTCTGGGAAATCTGTGTGTGTTTTTTTGAGGGAAATCCATTTGGGTTATTTTCTGGGAAATCTGTGTGTGTTTTTTTTAGGGAATTCCATTTGGGTTATTTTCTGGGAAATCTGTGTGTGTTTTTTTTTAGGGAAATCCATTTGGGTTATTTTCTGGGAAATCTGTGTGTGGTTTTTTTTTAGGGAAATCCATTTGGGTTATTTTCTGGGAAATCTGTGTGTGGTTTTTTTAGGGAAATCCATTTGGGTTATTTTCTGGGAAATCTGTGTGTGTTTTTTTTTAGGGAAATCCATTTTGGATTATTTTCTGGGAAATCCTTGTGGGTTACATTTAGGGAAATCTGTGTGGGTTGGTTTTAGGGAAATCCGTTTGGGTTACTTTCAGGGAAATCCTTCTGGGTTTTTTTTAGGGAAACCCTTGTGGGTCATTTTTAGGGAAATACTTTTGGGTCATTTTTAGGGAAATCCGCGTGCATTTCTTTTAGGGAAATCTGTGTGTGGTTTTTTTTAGGGAAATCCATTTGGGTTATTTTCTGGGAAATCCTTGTGGGTTACATTTAGGGAAATCCATTTGGGTCATTTTTAGGGAAATCCGTTTAGGTTACTTTCAGGGAAATCCTTCTGGGTTATTTTTAGGGAAACCGTTGTGGGTTATTTTTGGGAAAAACCTTTTGGGTTACTTTTAGGGAAATCCGTGTGGGTTACTTTTAGGAAAATCCATGTGCATTTCTTTTAGGGACATCCTTGTGGGTTACATTTAGGGAAATCCATTTGGATTATTTTTAGGGAAATCCTTTTGGGTCATTTTTAGGGAAATCCATGTGGGTCACTTCTAGGAAAATCCATGTGCATTTCTTTTAGGGAAAGAGAAGATTTCCTTTTTAGGGAAATCATTCTGATTTGTTTTTAGGAAAAACCTTTTGGGTTACTTTTAGGGAAATCCCTGTGTGTTATTTTTAGGGAAATCCCTGTGCGTTTCTTTTAGGGAAAGAAAGTATTTCCTTTTTAGGGAAATCCGTGTGAGTTAATTTTAGGGAAATCCGTTTGGGTTTCTTTTAGGAAAATCCATGTGGGTTTCTTCTGGGAAAATCCTTTTGCATTATTTTCCGCAGAAAGCGCTGTGGGTTATTTTCAGGAAAACCCTTGTGGGTTACTCTTAGGAAATCCCTGTGGGTTATTTTTAGGGAAATCTTTTTGGGTCATTTTTAGGAAAATCCATGTGCATTTCTTTTAGGGAAAGAGAAGATTTCCTTTTTAGGGAAATTTGTGTGGGTTACTTTTAGGAAAACCCTTTTGGGTTTACTTTTAGGGAAATCCGTGTGGGTTATTTTTAGGGAAACCCTTGTGGGTTATTTTTAGGAAAAACCTTTTTGGGTCATTTTCAGGGAAATCCGTGTGCATTCCTTGTAGGGGGATCCGTGTGGGTTTCTTTTAGGAAAATCCATGTGCATTTCTTTTAGGGACATCCTTGTAGGTTACATTTAGGGAAATCCATTTGGATTATTTTTAGGGAAATCCATGTGCGTTACCTTTAAGGAAATACTTTGGGGTCATTTTTAGGGAAATCCGCGTGCATTTCTTTTAGGGAAATCTGTGTGTGGTTTTTTTTTTTTAGGGAAATCCATTTGGGTTATTTTCTGGGAAATCCTTGTGGTTTACATTTAGGGAAATCCATGTGGGTCATTTTTAGGGAAATCCGTGTGGGTTACTTTTAGGGAAATCCTTCTGGGTTACTTTCAGGAAAACCCTTGTGGGTTATTTTTAGGAAAAACCTTTTGGGTTACTTTTAGGGAAATCCCTGCGGGTTATTTTTAGGAAAATCCACGTGCGTTTCTTTTAGGGACATCCTTGTGGGTTATGTTTAGGGAAATCCATGTGGATCGTTTTTAGGGGAAATTGTGGGTAATTTTTAGGGAAAACCTTGTGCGTTTCTTTTAGGGAAATACTTTTATGTTGCTTTTAGGGAAATCCGTGTGTGTTTCTTTTAGGAAAATCCACGTGCATTTCTTTTAGGGAAAGAAAAAATTCGGGAAATCCCTGTGTGTTACTTTTAGGAAAATCCGTGTGGGTTACATTTAGGGGAATCCATGTGGGTTGTTTTTAGGGAAATCCTTGCTTACTTTTAGGGAAATCCGTGTGCGTTACTTTTAGGAAAACCCTTTTGGGTTACTTTTAAGGAAATTGTTTTGGGTTATTTTTGGGAAATCCACGTGTGTTACTTTTAGGAAAAACGGTCTGTGTTACTTTTAGGGAAATCTGTGTGGGTTATTCTTAGGGAATTCCATTTGGGTTATTTTCTGGGAAATCTGTGTGTGTTTTTTTTAGGGAAATCCATTTGGGTTATTTTCTGGGAAATCTGTGTGTGTTTTTTTTTTAGGGAAATCCATTTGGGTTATTTTCTGGGAAATCCCTGTGGGTGATTTTTAGGGAAATCCATGTGGGTTTTTTCAGGAAATCTGTGTGTGTTTTTTTTAGGGAAATCCATTTGGGTTATTTTCTGGGAAATCCTTGTGGGTTACATTTAGGGAAATCCATGTGGGTCATTTTTAGGGAAATCCGTGTGCGTTACTTTTAGGGAAATCCTTTTGGGTTACTTTTGGGAAAACCCTTGTGGGTTATTTTTTGGGAAAAAACCTTCTGGGTTACTTTTAGGGAAATCCCTGCGGGTTATTTTTAGGAAAATCCACGTGCATTTCTTTTAGGGACATCCTTTTGGGTTACATTTAGGGAAATCCATTTGGGTCATTTTTAGGGAAATCCATGTGCGTCACTTTTAAGGAAATACTTTGGGGTCATTTTTAGGGAAATCCGCGTGCATTTCTTTTAGGGAAATCTGTGTGTGGTTTTTTTTTTTTTAGGAATATCCATTTGGGTTATTTTCTGGGAAATCCTTGTGGGTTACATTTAGGGAAATCCATGTGGGTCATTTTTAGGGAAATCCGTGTGCGTTACTTTTAGGGAAATCCTTCTGGGTTACTTTCAGGAAAACCCTTGTGGGTTATTTTTAGGAAAAACCTTTTGGGTTACTTTTAGGGAAATCCCTGCGGGTTATTTTTAGGAAAATCCACGTGCGTTTCTTTTAGGGACATCCTTGTGGGTTATGTTTAGGGAAATCCATGTGGATCGTTTTTAGGGGAAATTGTGGGTAATTTTTAGAGAAAACCTTGTGTGTTTCTTTCAGGGAAATACTTTTATGTTGCTTTTAGGGAAATCCGTGTGTGTTTCTTTTAGGAAAATCCACGTGCATTTCTTTTAGGGAAAGAAAAAATTCGGGAAATCCCTGTGTGTTACTTTTAGGAAAATCCGTGTGGGTTACATTTAGGGGAATCCATGTGGGTTGTTTTTAGGGAAATCCTTGCTTTCTTTTAGGGAAATCCGTGTGCGTTACTTTTAGGAAAACCCTTTTGGGTTACTTTTGGGGAAATTCTTGTGGGTTATTTTTGGGAAATCCACGTGTGTTACTTTTAGGAAAAACGGTCTGGGTTACTTTTAGGGAAATCCGTGTGGGTTATTCTTAGGGAAATCCTTTTGGGTTACTTTCAGGAAAACCCTTGTGGGTTATTTTTAGGAAAAACCTTTTGGGTTACTTTTAGGGAAATCCCTGCGGGTTATTTTTAGGAAAATCCACGTGCGTTTCTTTTAGGGACATCCTTGTGGGTTATGTTTAGGGAAATCCATGTGGATCGTTTTTAGGGGAAATTGTGGGTAATTTTTAGGGAAAACCTTGTGCGTTTCTTTTAGGGAAATACTTTTATGTTGCTTTTAGGGAAATCCGTGTGTGTTTCTTTTAGGAAAATCCACGTGCATTTCTTTTAGGGAAAGAAAAAATTCGGGAAATCCCTGTGTGTTACTTTTAGGAAAATCCGTGTGGGTTACATTTAGGGGAATCCATGTGGGTTGTTTTTAGGGAAATCCTTGCTTACTTTTAGGGAAATCCGTGTGCGTTACTTTTAGGAAAACCCTTTTGGGTTACTTTTAAGGAAATTGTTTTGGGTTATTTTTGGGAAATCCACGTGTGTTACTTTTAGGAAAAACGGTCTGTGTTACTTTTAGGGAAATCTGTGTGGGTTATTCTTAGGGAATTCCATTTGGGTTATTTTCTGGGAAATCTGTGTGTGTTTTTTTTAGGGAAATCCATTTGGGTTATTTTCTGGGAAATCTGTGTGTGTTTTTTTTTTAGGGAAATCCATTTGGGTTATTTTCTGGGAAATCCCTGTGGGTGATTTTTAGGGAAATCCATGTGGGTTTTTTCAGGAAATCTGTGTGTGTTTTTTTTAGGGAAATCCATTTGGGTTATTTTCTGGGAAATCCTTGTGGGTTACATTTAGGGAAATCCATGTGGGTCATTTTTAGGGAAATCCGTGTGCGTTACTTTTAGGGAAATCCTTTTGGGTTACTTTTGGGAAAACCCTTGTGGGTTATTTTTTGGGAAAAAACCTTCTGGGTTACTTTTAGGGAAATCCCTGCGGGTTATTTTTAGGAAAATCCACGTGCATTTCTTTTAGGGACATCCTTTTGGGTTACATTTAGGGAAATCCATTTGGGTCATTTTTAGGGAAATCCATGTGCGTCACTTTTAAGGAAATACTTTGGGGTCATTTTTAGGGAAATCCGCGTGCATTTCTTTTAGGGAAATCTGTGTGTGGTTTTTTTTTTTTTAGGAATATCCATTTGGGTTATTTTCTGGGAAATCCTTGTGGGTTACATTTAGGGAAATCCATGTGGGTCATTTTTAGGGAAATCCGTGTGCGTTACTTTTAGGGAAATCCTTCTGGGTTACTTTCAGGAAAACCCTTGTGGGTTATTTTTAGGAAAAACCTTTTGGGTTACTTTTAGGGAAATCCCTGCGGGTTATTTTTAGGAAAATCCACGTGCGTTTCTTTTAGGGACATCCTTGTGGGTTATGTTTAGGGAAATCCATGTGGATCGTTTTTAGGGGAAATTGTGGGTAATTTTTAGGGAAAACCTTGTGTGTTTCTTTCAGGGAAATACTTTTATGTTGCTTTTAGGGAAATCCGTGTGTGTTTCTTTTAGGAAAATCCACGTGCATTTCTTTTAGGGAAAGAAAAAATTCGGGAAATCCCTGTGTGTTACTTTTAGGAAAATCCGTGTGGGTTACATTTAGGGGAATCCATGTGGGTTGTTTTTAGGGAAATCCTTGCTTTCTTTTAGGGAAATCCGTGTGCGTTACTTTTAGGAAAACCCTTTTGGGTTACTTTTGGGGAAATTCTTGTGGGTTATTTTTGGGAAATCCACGTGTGTTACTTTTAGGAAAAACGGTCTGGGTTACTTTTAGGGAAATCCGTGTGGGTTATTCTTAGGGAAATCCTTTTGGGTTACTTTCAGGAAAACCCTTGTGGGTTATTTTTGGGAAAAACCTTTTGGGTTACTTTTAGGGAAATCCGTGTGGGTTATTTTTAGGGAAATCCATGTGCGTTACTTTTAAGGAAATACTTTGGGGTCATTTTTAGGGAAATCCGCCTGCATTTCTTTTAGGGAAATCTGTGTGTGTTTTTTTTTAGGGAAATCCATTTGGGTTATTTTCTGGGAAATCTGTGTGTGGTTTTTTTAGGGAAATCCATTTGGGTTATTTTCTGGGAAATCTGTGTGTGTTTTTTTTAGGGAAATCCATTTGGGTTATTTTCTGGGAAATCCCTGTGGGTGATTTTTAGGGAAATCCATTTGGGTTATTTTCTGGGAAATCTGTGTGTGTTTTTTTTTAGGGAAATCCATTTGGGTTATTTTCTGGGAAATCTGTGTGTGGTTTTTTTTAGGGAAATCCATTTGGGTTATTTTCTGGGAAATCCGTGTGCGTTACTTTTAGGGAAATCCTTTTGGGTTACTTTTGGGAAAACCCTTGTGGGTTATTTTTGGGAAAAACCTTTTGGGTTACTTTTAGGGAAATCCACGTGCGTTTCTTTTAGGGACATCCTTGTGGGTTATGTTTAGGGAAATCCATTTGGATTATTTTTAGGGAAATCCTTTTGGGTCATTTTTAGGGAAATCCATGTGGGTCACTTCTAGGAAAATCCATGTGCATTTCTTTTAGGGAAAGAGAAGATTTCCCTTTTAGGGAAATCATTGTGAGTTGTTTTTAGGAAAAACCTTTTGGGTTACTTTTAGGGAAATCCGTGTGTGTTATTTTTAGGGAAATCCCTGTGGGTTATTTTTAGGGAAAGAAAGTTTTTCCTTTTTAGGGAAATCCGTGTGAGTTACTTTTAGGGAAATCCGTTTGGGTTTCTTTTAGGAAAATCCATGTGGGTTTCTTCTGGGAAAATCCTTTTGCATTATTTTCCGCAGAAAGCACTGTGGGTTATTTTCAGGAAAACCCTTGTGGGTTACTCTTAGGAAATCCCTGTGGGTTATTTTTAGGGAAATCTTTTTGGGTCATTTTTAGGAAAATCCATGTGCATTTCTTTTAGGGAAAGAGAAGATTTCCTTTTTAGGGAAATTTGTGTGGGTTACTTTTAGGAAAACCCTTTTGGGTTTACTTTTAGGGAAACCCGTGTGGGTTATTTTTAGGGAAACCCTTGTGGGTTATTTTTAGGAAAAACCTTTTTGGGTCATTTTCAGGGAAATCCGTGTGCATTCCTTGTAGGGGGATCCGTGTGGGTTTCTTTTAGGAAAATCCATGTGCATTTCTTTTAGGAACATCCTTGTGGGTTACATTTAGGGAAATCCATTTGGGTTATTTTTAGGGAAATCCATGTGCGTTACTTTGAAGGAAATACTTTTGGGTCATTTTTAGGGAAATCCGCGTGCATTTCTTTTAGGGAAATCTGTGTGTGGTTTTTTTTTTTTAGGGAAATCCATTTGGGTTATTTTCTGGGAAATCCTTGTGGGTTACATTTAGGGAAATCCGTGTGGGTTGGTTTTAGGGAAATCCGTTTGGGTTACTTTCAGGGAAATCCTTCTGGGTTATTTTTAGGGAAACCCTTGTGGGTTATTTTTTGGGAAAAACCTTTTGGGTTACTTTTAGGGAAATCCCTGCGGGTTATTTTTAGGAAAATCCATGTGCGTTTCTTTTAGGGACATCCTTGTGGGTTATGTTTAGGGAAATCCATGTGGATCGTTTTTAGGGGAAATTGTGGGTAATTTTTAGGGAAAACCTTTTGTGTTTCTTTCAGGGAAATACTTTTATGTTGCTTTTAGGGAAATCCGTGTGTGTTACTTTTAGGAAAATCCACGTGCATTTCTTTTAGGGAAAGAAAAAATTAGGGAAATCCCTGTGTGTTACTTTTAGGAAAATCCGTGTGGGTTACATTTAGGGAAATCCATGTGGGTTGTTTTTAGGGAAATCCTTGCTTACTTTTAGGGAAATCCGTGTGCGTTACTTTTAGGAAAACCCTTTTGGGTTACTTTCAGGAAAACCCTTGTGGGTTATTTTTGGGAAAAAACCTTTTGGGTTTACTTTTAGGGAAATCCATTTGGGTTATTTTTAGGGAAATCCATGTGTGTTTCTTTTAGGGACATCCTTGTGGGTTATGTTTAGGGAAATCCATTTGGATTATTTTTAGGGAAATCCTTTTGGGTCATTTTTAGGAAAATCCTTTTGGGTCATTTTTAGGAAAATCCATGTGCATTTCTTTTAGGGAAAGAGAAGATTTCCCTTTTAGGGAAATCATTGTGAGTTGTTTTTAGGAAAAACCTTTTGGGTTACTTTTAGGGAAATCCCTGTGTGTTATTTTTAGGGAAATCCCTGTGCGTTTCTTTTAGGGAAAGAAAGTATTTCCTTTTTAGGGAAATCCGTGTGAGTTTCTTTTAGGGAAATCCGTTTGGGTTTCTTTTAGGAAAATCCGTGTGGCTTTCTTCTGGGAAAATCCTTTTGCATTATTTTCAGGAAAACCCTTGTGGGTTACTCTTAGGAAATCCCTGTGGGTTATTTTTAGGGAAATCCTTTTGGGTCATTTTTAGGAAAATCCATGTGCATTTCTTTTAGGAAAAGAGAAGATTTCCTTTTTAGGGAAATTCGTGTGGGTTACTTTTAGGAAAACCCTTTTGGGTTTACTTTTAGGGAAATCCGTGTGGGTTATTTTTAGGGAAACCCTTGTGGGTTATTTTTTGGAAAAACCTTTTTGGGTCATTTTCAGGGAAATCCGTGTGCATTCCTTTTAGGGGGATCCGTGTGGGTTTCTTTTAGGAAAATCCATGTGCATTTCTTTTAGGGACATCCTTGTGGGTTACATTTAGGGAAATCCATTTGGGTTATTTTCTGGGAAATCCACGTGCGTTACTTTTAAGGAAATACTTTTGGGTCATTTTTAGGGAAATCCGCGTGCATTTCTTTTAGGGAAATCTGTGTGTGTTTTTTTCGGGAAATCCATTTGGGTTATTTTCTGGGAAATCTGTGTGTGGTTTTTTTTAGGGAAATCCATTTGGGTTATTTTCTGGGAAATCTGTGTGTGGTTTTTTTTAGGGAAATCCATTTGGGTTATTTTCTGGGAAATCTTTGTGGGTTACATTTAGGGAAATCCATTTGGGCTATTTTTAGGGAAATCCATGTGCGTTACTTTTAAGGAAATACTTTTGGGTCATTTGTAGGGAAATCCATGTGGGTCACTTCTAGGAAAATCCATGTGCATTTCTTTTAGGGAAAGAGAAGATTTCCCTTTTAGGGAAATCATTCTGATTTGTTTTTAGGAAAAACCTTTTGGGTTACTTTTAGGGAAATCCCTGTGTGTTATTTTTAGGGAAATCCCTGTGCGTTTCTTTTAGGGAAAGAAAGTATTTCCTTTTTAGGGAAATCCGTGTGAGTTACTTTTAGGGAAATCCGTTTGGGTTTCTTTTAGGAAAATCCATGTGGGTTTCTTCTGGGAAAATCCTTTTGCATTATTTTCCGCGGAAAGCGCTGTGGGTTATTTTCAGGAAAACCCTTGTGGGTTACTCTTAGGAAATCCCTGTGGGTTATTTTTAGGGAAATCCTTTTGGGTCATTTTTAGGAAAATCCATGTGCATTTCTTTTAGGGAAAGAGAAGATTTCCTTTTTAGGGAAATTTGTGTGGGTTACTTTTAGGAAAACCCTTTTGGGTTTACTTCTAGGGAAATCCGTGTGTGTCATTTTTAGGGAAACCCTTGTGGGTTATTTTTAGGAAAAACCTTTTTGGGTCATTTTCAGGGAAATCCGTGTGCATTCCTTTTAGGGGGATCCGTGTGGGTTTCTTTTAGGAAAATCCATGTGCATTTCTTTTAGGAACATCCTTGTGGGTTACATTTAGGGAAATCCATTTGGGTTATTTTTAGGGAAATCCATGTGCGTTACTTTTAAGGAAATACTTTTGGGTCATTTTTAGGGAAATCCGCGTGCATTTCTTTTAGGGAAATCTGTGTGTGGTTTTTTTTTTTTTAGGAAAATCCATTTGGGTTATTTTCTGGGAAATCCTTGTGGGTTACATTTAGGGAAATCCATTTGGGTCATTTTTAGGGAAATCCGTTTAGGTTACTTTCAGGGAAATCCTTCTGGGTTATTTTTAGGGAAACCGTTGTGGGTTATTTTTGGGAAAAACCTTTTGGGTTACTTTTAGGGAAATCCGTGTGGGTTACTTTTAGGAAAATCCATGTGCATTTCTTTTAGGGACATCCTTGTGGGTTACATTTAGGGAAATCCATTTGGATTATTTTTAGGGAAATCCTTTTGGGTCATTTGTAGGGAAATCCATGTGGGTCACTTCTAGGAAAATCCATGTGCATTTCTTTTAGGGAAAGAGAAGATTTCCCTTTTAGGGAAATCATTGAGTTGTTTTTAGGAAAAACCTTTTGGGTTACTTTTAGGGAAATCCCTGTGTGTTATTTTTAGGGAAATCCCTGTGGGTTATTTTTAGGGAAAGAAAGTATTTCCTTTTTAGGGAAATCCGTGTGAGTTACTTTTAGGGAAATCCCTTTGGGTTTCTTTTAGGAAAATCCATGTGGGTTTCTTCTGGGAAAATCCTTTTGCATTATTTTCCGCGGAAAGCGCTGTGGGTTATTTTTGGGAAAACCCTTGTGGGTTACTCTTAGGAAATCCCTGTGGGTTATTTTTAGGGAAATCCTTTTGGGTCATTTTTAGGAAAATCCATGTGCATTTCTTTTAGGGAAAGAGAAGATTTCCTTTTTAGGGAAATTCGTGTGGGTTACTTTTAGGAAAACCCTTTTGGGTTTACTTCTAGGGAAATCCGTGTGGGTTATTTTTAGGAAAAACCTTTTTGGGTCATTTTCAGGGAAATCCATGTGCATTTCTTTTAGGGACATCCTTGTGGGTTACATTTAGGGAAATCCATTTGGGTTATTTTTAGGGAAATCCATGTGCATTACTTTTAAGGAAATACTTTTGGGTCATTTTTAGGGAAATCCGCGTGCATTTCTTTTAGGGAAATCTGTGTGTGTTTTTTTTTAGGGAATTCCATTTGGGTTATTTTCTGGGAAATCTGTGTGTGTTTTTTTTGGGAAATCCATTTGGGTTATTTTCTGGGAAATCCTTGTGGGTTACATTTAGGGAAATCCATTTGGGTCATTTTTAGGGAAATCCATGTGCGTTACTTTTAGGGAAATCCTTTTGGGTTACTTTCAGGAAAACCCTTGTGGGTTATTTTTGGGAAAAACCTTTTGGGTTACTTTTAGGGAAATCCCTGCGGGTTATTTTTAGGAAAATCCACGTGCGTTTCTTTTAGGGACATCCTTGTGGGTTATGTTTAGGGAAATCCATGTGGATCGTTTTTAGGGGAAATCGTGGGTAATTTTTAGGGAAAACCTCGTGCGTTTCTTTTAGGGAAATACTTTTATGTTGCTTTTAGGGAAATCCGTGTGTGTTTCTTTTAGGAAAATCCACGTGCGTTTCTTTTAGGGAAAGAAAAAATTCGGGAAATCCCTGTGTGTTTCTTTTAGGAAAATCCCTGTGGGTTACATTTAGGGGAATCCATGTGGGTTGTTTTTAGGGAAATCCTTGCTTACTTTTAGGGAAATCCGTGTGCGTTACTTTTAGGAAAACCCTTTTGGGTTACTTTTAGGGAAATTCTTTGGGGTTATTTTTGGGAAATCCACGTGTGTTACTTTTAGGAAAAACGGTCTGTGTTACTTTTAGGGAAATCCGTGTGGGTTATTCTTAGGGAAATCCTTTTGGGTTACTTTCAGGAAAACCCTTCTGGGTTATTTTTGGGAAAAAACCTTTTGAGTTACTTTTAGGGAAATCCATTTGGGTTATTTTCTGGAAAATCTTTGTGCGTTACATTTAGGGAAATCCTTTTGGGTTACTTTCAGGAAAACCCTTGTGGGTTATTTTTGGGAAAAACCTTTTGGGTTACTTTTAGGGAAATCCGCGTGGGTTATTTTTAGGAAATCCCTATGGGTTAGCTCTAAGGAAATCCTTGTGGGTTACTTTTAGGAAAACACGTGTGGGTTACTCCTGGGAAATCTTTTTGGGTTATTTTTAGGAAAATCCTTGTGGGTTACATTTAGGAAAGTCCTTGTGATTTATTTTCAGGAAATCCGTGTGGGTTATTTTTAGGAAAATCCTTGTGGTTTTTTTCCTGGGAAATCCCTGTGGGTTACTTTTAGGGAAACCCGTTCGTGTTGTTTTTAGGGAAACTCTTTTGGGTTACTTTTAGGAAATCCCTGTGTGGTTTTTTTAGGGAAATCCCTGTGGGTTATTTCCCGGGAAACCCCTGCGAGTTATTTTTAGGAAATCCCTGTGGATTATTTAGGAAATCCCTGCGAGTTATTTCCCGGGAAACCCCTGTGAATTATTTCCCGGGAAATCCCTGTGGATTATTTAGGAAATTCCTGTGAGTTATTTCCCGGGAAACCCCTGTGAGTTATTTAGGAAATCCCTGTGAGTTATTTCCCGGGAAATCCCTGTGCGTTATTTCCCGGGAAATCCCTGTGAGTTATTTCCTGGGAAATCCCTGTGGGTTTTTTAGGAAATCCCTGTGAGTTATTTCCCGGGAAACCCCTGTGAGTTATTTCCCGGGAAACCCCTGCGAGTTATTTCCCGGGAAACCCCTGTGGGTTATTTCCCGGGAAACCCCTGTGAGTTATTTCCCGGGAAATCCCTGTGCGTTATTTCCCGGGAAATGCCTGTGGTTTATTTCCCGGGAAACCCCTGCGGGTTTTTTAGGAAATCCCTGTGAGTTATTTCCCGGGAAATCCCTGTGAGTTATTTCCCGGGAAATCCCTGTGTGGTTTTTTTAGGGAAATCCCTGTGGGTTATTTCCCGGGAAATCCCTGTGAGTTATTTCCCGGGAAATCCCTGTGAGTTATTTCCCGGGAAATCCCTGTGAGTTATTTCGCGGGAAATCCCTGTGGTTTATTCCCCGGGAAACCCCTGTGCGTTATTTCCCGGGAAATCCCTGTGAGTTATTTCCCGGGAAATCCCTGTGGATTATTTAGGAAACCCCTGTGCGTTATTTCCCGGGAAATCGCTGTGATTTATTTTTAGGAAATCCCTGTGAGTTATTTCCCGGGAAATCCCTGTGGGGTTTTTCCGGGAAATCCCTGCGAGTTATTTCCCGGGAAACCCCTGTGAGTTATTTCCCGGGAAATGCCTGTGGTTTATTTCCCGAGAAATCCCTGTGGTTTATTTCCCGGGAAATCCCTGTGGTTTATTTCCCGGGAAATCCCTGTGGGTTTTTTAGGAAATCCCTGTGAGTTATTTCCCGGGAAATCCCTGTGAGTTATTTCCCAGGAAACCCCTGTGAGTTATTTCCCGGGAAATCCCCGTGGTTTATTTCCCGGGAAATCCCTGTGGGTTTTTTAGGAAATCCCTGTGAGTTATTTCCCGGGAAATCCCTGTGGTTTATTTCCCGGGAAATCCCCGTGGTGTTTCCTCCCCCCGGACCCTCCAGCCCCCCACAGTGACCCTTCTGTCCCCGCAGGTCCCCGCGGTGACTCCTGGAAGGACAGCGGCGACATTTCCGACAGCGGCAGCAGCACCAGCGGCCACTGGAGCGGCGACAGCGCCGTGTCCACCCCGTCCCCGCCACACGCCGTGTCACCTCCCCACGCCGTGTCACCTCCCCACGCCGTGTCACCTCCCCACGCCGTGTCACCTCCGCACCCCGCGCTGTCCCCTGGCCACCCCGCGCTGTCCCCTGCGCACCCCGCGCTGTCCCCTGCGCACCCCGCGCTGTCCCCTGGCCACCCTGGGGTGTCCCCTGCGCACCCCGCGCTGTCCCCGCCCCTCCCTGGGGACAGTCCCCGCCGCTCGCGGGGGACACTGAGGTCACCCGCGGCTGCTGACGATGGATTCGACACTGACCCCGAGCCCTGCCCCGCGGAGGAGCCCGCGCCGCGCAGGAGGAAGGTGACACTGGGGACATGGGGTGGGGACATGGGGAGGGGACACTGGGATTGGAACGTTGGGGGGTGGCACAGGGAAGGGACACGGGGAGGGGACATGGGGTGGGGACACGGAATTGTGACATGGGATGGTGACATGGGGCGTGACAGGGTGGGGACACAGGGAGGGGACACGGGGGGGGGACACGGAGGGGACATGGGGAGGTGAAATGGGGTGGGGACACGGGGAGGAGACATGGGGTGGGGACACGGTGGGTGACACAGGATAAGGGCATGGGATGGTGACACAGGGAGGGGACATGGGGAGGGGACACAGGATTGGGGGCACGGGGTGGGGACACAGGGAGGGGACATGGGGAGGGGACACGGGGGGGACATGGTGGGTGACACAGGATAGGGACAGGGGATGGTGACGTGGGATAGGGACATGGGTGGGGAGAGGGGATGGGGACACGGGGATGGGAACATGGGGGGTGACACAGGGAGGGGACATGGGGTGGGGACACAGGGGGGACACGGAATTGTGACATGGGGTGGGGACATGGAGTGGGGACATGGGGAGGGGACATTCGGAGGGGACATGGGGAGGGGACACTGGGATTGGAACATTGGGGGGTGGCACAGGGAAGGGACATGAGGAGGGGACAGGGGGTGGGGACACGGGGAGGGGACATGGGGTGGGGACACGGGGAGGAGACATGGGGTGGTGACATGGGGCGTGACAGGGTGGGGACACAGGGAGGGGACACGGGGGGGGACACGGAGGGGACATGGGGAGGTGAAATGCGGTGGGGACACGGGGAGGAGACATGGGGTGGGGACACGGTGGGTGACACAGGATAAGGGCGCGGGATGGTGGCACAGGGAGGGGACATGGGGAGGGGACACAGGGTTGGGGGCACGGGGGGGGGACACAGGGAGGGGACATGGGGAGGGGACATGGGGGGGACATGGTGGGTGACACAGGATAGGGACAGGGGATGGTGACGTGGGATAGGGACATGGGTGGGGAGAGGGGATGGGGACACGGGGATGGGAACATGGGGGGTGACACAGGGAGGGGACACGGGGTGGGGACACGGAGTGGGGACATGGGGAGGGGACATTCGGAGGGGACATTGGGGGGGGACACAGTGGGTGACACAGGATAGGGACGGGGATGGGGACAGGGGGATTGGAACATGGGGGATGACACAGGGAGGGGACATGGGGTGGGGACACAGGGGGGACATGGAATTGTGACATGGGGTGGGGACATGGAGTGGGGACATGGGGAGGGGACACTGGGGGACACGGGGAGGGGACACGGGGATGGGAACATGGGGGGTGGGACAGGGAAGGGACATGAGGAGGGGACAGGGGGTGGGGACACGGGGAGGGGACATGGGGTGGGGACACGGAATTGTGACATGGGATGGTGACATGGGGCGTGACAGGGTGGGGACACAGGGAGGGGACACGGGGGGGGGACACGGAGGGGACATGGGGAGGTGAAATGGGGTGGGGACACGGGGAGGGGACATGGGGTGGGGACACGGTGGGTGACACAGGATAAGGGCATGGGATGGTGACACAGGGAGGGGACATGGGGAGGGGACACAGGATTGGGGGCACGGGGTGGGGACACAGGGAGGGGACATGGGGAGGGGACACGGGGGGGACATGGTGGGTGACACAGGATAGGGACAGGGGATGGTGACGTGGGATAGGGACATGGGTGGGGAGAGGGGATGGGGACACGGGGATGGGAACATGGGGGGTGACACAGGGAGGGGACATGGGGTGGGGACACAGGGGGGACACGGAATTGTGACATGGGGTGGGGACATGGAGTGGGGACATGGGGAGGGGACATTCGGAGGGGACATGGGGAGGGGACACTGGGATTGGAACATTGGGGGGTGGCACAGGGAAGGGACATGAGGAGGGGACAGGGGGTGGGGACACGGGGAGGGGACATGGGGTGGGGACACGGGGAGGAGACATGGGGTGGTGACATGGGGCGTGACAGGGTGGGGACACAGGGAGGGGACACGGGGGGGGACACGGAGGGGACATGGGGAGGTGAAATGCGGTGGGGACACGGGGAGGGGACATGGGGTGGGGACACGGTGGGTGACACAGGATAAGGGCGCGGGATGGTGGCACAGGGAGGGGACATGGGGAGGGGACACAGGGTTGGGGGCACGGGGTGGGGACACAGGGAGGGGACATGGGGAGGGGACACAGGGTTGGGGGCACGGGGTGGGGACACAGGGAGGGGACATGGGGAGGGGACACGGGGGGGGACATGGTGGGTGACACAGGATAGGGACAGGGGATGGTGACGTGGGATAGGGACATGGGGTGGGGAGAGGGGATGGGGACACGGGGATGGGAACATGGGGGGTGACACAGGGAGGGGACACGGGGTGGGGACACGGAATTGTGACATGGGGTGGGGGCACGGAGTGGGGACATGGGGAGGGGACATTCGGAGGGGACATGGGGGGGGACACAGTGGGTGGCACAGGATAGGGACAGAGGATGGTGACATGGGGTGGGGACACGGGGAGGGGGTGTGGCGTGGGGACACAGGGGTGACATGGAATCGTGAAATGGAATCGTGACACAGGGAGGGGACACGGGGTGGGGACATGGAATCATGACATGGGATGGTGACAGGGATGGTGACAGGGAAGGTGACCCCGTCGCTGACCTGGGGAGGTGACACCATTGGTGACCCAGGGAGGTGACACAGTTGGTGACAGGGATGGTGACCTGGGGAGGTGACCCACAGAGGTGACCCAGTTGGTGACAGGGGAAGATGATCCAGGGAGGTGACACTGTCAGTGATGCCATCGGTGACAGGGATGGTGACCTGGGGAGGTGACGCAGTTGGTGACCCCATTGGTGACATGGGCTGGTGACCTAGGGAGGTGACCCCGTTGGTGGCCGGGGGAGGTGACGCAGTTGGTGACAGGGGAGGTGACATGGGCTGGTGACACCCTTGATGACCCTGTTGGTGACCCGGGGAGGTGACACTGTCACTGACCCGGGGAGGTGATGGTGACAGGGAAGGGGACAGATGGTGACAGGGGGAGGTGATGCCATTGGTGACCTGGGGAGGTGACGCTGTCGGTGACAGCTGTGGTGACCCCATTGGTGACCCAGGGAGGTGACACCATTGGTGACATGGGGAGGCAACCCTGTTGGTGACACAGTTGGTGACAGGGGAAGGTGACCCAATTGGTTACAGGGGGAGGTGACACTGTTGGTGACACCATTGGTGACCCGGGGAGGTGACACAGTCAGTGACAGGGATGGTGACACCATTGGTGGCCCGGGGAGGTGACAGGGGATGGTGACAGAGTGAGGTGACGCCATCGGTGACACCATTGGTGACACAGTGAAGTGACCCCGTCGGTGACCCGGGGAGGTGACACCATTGGTGACCCAGGGAGGTGACCCAGTTGGTGACCCAGTTGGTGACCTGGGGAGGTGACACCATTGGTGACCTGGGAAGGTGACCCAGGGAGGTGATATGGGAAGGTGACCCCATTGGTGACCCAGGGAGGTGACCGCATTGGTGACATGGAGAGGTGACACTCTTGGTGACAGGGATCGTGACCTGGGGGACGTGACACCCGGGGAAGGTGGCACAGTCAGTGACCTGGTTGGTGACAGGGATGGTGACCCAGTTAGTGACACAGTCGGTGACAGGGATGGTGACACAGTCGGTGACAGGGATGCTGACACAGTCGGTGACAGGGATGGTGACACAGTCGGTGACAGGGATGGTGACACAGTCGGTGACAGGGATGGTGACACAGTCGGTGACAGGGATGCTGACACAGTCGGTGACAGGGATGGTGACACAGTCGGTGACAGGGATGCTGACACAGTCGGTGACAGGGATGGTGACACAGTCGGTGACAGGGATGCTGACACAGTCGGTGACAGGGATGGTGACACAGTCGGTGACAGGGATGCTGACACAGTCGGTGACACAGTTGGTGACAGGGATGGTGACACAGTGGGTGACACAGTGGATGGTGACACAGTGGGTGACAGGGGATGGTGACACAGTGGGTGACACAGTCGGTGACACAGGGGATGGTGACACAGTCGGTGACACAGGGGATGGTGACACAGTGGGTGACAGGGCTGCTGTCCCCAGGGCTCTCGGCAGGTGCTGTTCCAGTGCCTGTGGCCAGGCTGCGGCAAGGTCCTGCGCTCCTGCGTGGGCATCAAGCGCCACCTGCGCGCCCTGCACCTGCCGTGAGTGAGCCCCGCCCCCAAAATCCCCCAATCCCGAAATTCCCCCGTCCCGAAATCCTGAATCCCCAAATTCCCCAACCCCCAAAACCCCCGAATCCCAAATCCCAAAATCCCGGAATCCTGAAATTCCTGAATCCCCGGATCCCAAATCCCGAAATTCCCCAGTCCCAAAATTCCCCAGTCCTGAAATTCCTCAGTCCCGAAATTCCCAAGTCCCAAAATTCCCCAATCCCAAAATTCCCCAGTCCCGAAATTCCCCAATCCCAAAATTCCCAAATCCCCCAATCCCAAAATTCCTGAATCCTAAAATTCCTGAATCCCAAAATTCCTGAATTCCCAAGTCCCTGAATCCCAAAATCCCCCACTCCCAGAATTCCCCTCATCCTGAAATTTCCCAATCCCAAAATTCCCAAATCCCCCAATCCCAAAATTCCTGAATCCCAAAATTCCCCAATCGCAAAATTCCTGAATTCCCAAGTCCCTGAATCCCAAAATTCCCCAATCCCAAAATTCCCCAATCCCGAAATTCCTGAATCCCAAAATTCCTGAAACCCAAAATTCCCCAATCCCCAAAATCCTGAATCCCAAAATTCCCCAATCCCCAAATTCCTGAATCCCAAAATCCCCCAATCCCCAAATCTGAAAGTTCCTGAAGCCCAAAATTCCCCAAATCCCAAAATTCCACTCATCTGAGTCCCAAAATTCCTGAATCCTGAAACTCCCAAATACAAAAATTCCCAAATCTCCGAATCCCCAAATTCCCCTCATCCCGAAATTCCCCAATCCGAAAATTCCCGAATCCCAAAATTCCTGAATCCTGAAATTCCAAATTCCTGAATACCAAAATTCCCAAATTCCCAAATCCCAAAATCCCCAAGTCTCCAAATCCCAAAATTCCCGAAACCCAAAATTCCTGAATCCCAAAATCCCCAATCCCCAAATCCCAAAATTTCCAAATCCCCGAATCCCAAAATCCCTGAATCCCAAAATTCCTGAATCTCCAAATCCCCGAATCCTGAAATTTCCAAACCCCCGAATCCCAAAATTCCCCATCCCAAAATTCCCCAATCCCCAAATCCCAGGATTCCCAAATCCCAAATTCCCTCATGTCAAATTCCCCCATCCCGAAATTCCCCAGTCCCAAAATCCCCAAATCCCGAAATTCCCTCATCCCAAACTTCCCCTCAATCTCCCAACCTCGCCCCATTCCGCCCTTTTCCCCTCCCTTTCCCTCACCTTTCCCTCTTTTTCCCCTCACCGTTCCCTCCATTTCTTCCTCATTTTCCCCATTTTTCTCACAATTTTCCCCCATTCCCCCCATTTATCTCCCCCCAATTTCCCCCATTTTCCCCATTTTCCTCATTTTTCTCACCCCAATCTCCCCATTTCCCCCATTTATCTCCCCCCAATTTTCCCCCATTTTTTCATTTTCTCCCCCATTTTCTCACCCAATTTCCCCCAATTTCCCCCATTTTCTCCCCCAATTTCCCCCATTTTTCATTTTCTCCCCATTTTTCTCACCCCATTTCCCCATTTTCTCCCCATTTTCCCCAAATTTTTCATTTTCTCACCCCATTTTTCTCACCCAATTTCCCCCATTTCCCCCATTTGTCTCCCGCAATTTCCCCTATTTTTCATTTTCTTCCCCATTTTTCTCACCCCATTTCCCCCCAATTCCCCATTTCCCCCATTTTCCCTCACCTCATTCCCCCCCATTGGCCCCCATTTTCCTCATTTTTCTCACCCAATTTCCCCCATTTCCCCCATTTATCTCCCTTCCCCCATTTTTCATTTCCCCCCCATTTCCCCCAATTTCCCCCATTTTTCTTTTTCTCCCCCCATTTTTCTCACCCTATTTCCCCCAATTTCCCCCAATTTCACCCCATTTTCCATTTCTCCCCTCCATTTATCTCACCCCATTTCCCTAATTTTCCCCATTTTCCCCCCATTTTCTCATTCTATTTTTCCCCCCAATTTCCCCCATTTTTCATTTTTCTCCCCCCATTTCCCCCATTTTCCCCCCCAATTTCCCCCATTTCCCCCATATTCCCTCACCTCATTCCCCCCATTTCCCCCATTTCCCCCCATTTTTCTCACCCCATTTCCCCCCCATTTATCTCCCCCAATTTCCCCCATTTTTCATTTTTTTCCCCCATTTTTCTTCACCCCATTCCCCCCCATTTCCCCCATTTATCTCCCCCCAATTTCCCCATTTTTCATTTTCTCACCCATTTTTCTCACCCCATTTCCCCCAATTCCCCCATTTCCCCCATTTTCTCTCACCTCATTCCCCCCATTTTCCTCATTTTTCTCACTCCATTTCCCCCCAATTTCTCCTCCCATTCCCCCCCCCAATTTCCCCCATTTTTCATTTTCTCCCCCATTTCCCCCATTTCCCCCCCCAATTTCCCCCATTTCCCCTTTTTTCTCCCCCCTTTCCCCCCATTTCCCCCAATTTTTCACCCCATTTCCCCCCATTTCCCCCCATTTCCCCCCATTTCCCCCATTTTCCTCATTTTTCTCACCCCATTTCCCCCCAATTTCTCCTCCTATTCCCCCCCCATTTCCCACATTTTTCATTTTCTCCCCCATTTTTCTCACCCCATTTCCCCCCCATTTATCTCCCCCAATTTCCCCCATTTTTCATTTTCTCCCCCATTTTTCTCACCCCAATCTCCCCCATTTCCCCCATTTTTCTCCCCCCATTTCCCTTCCATTTCCCCCATTTTTCTCACTCTATTTTCCATTTCTCCCCCCATTTCCCCCCTGATTTCCCCCATACCCCCATTTATCTCCCCCCATTTTCCCCCCCATTTCCTCACCCCATTTTCCCAATTTCCCCCATTTTTCCCCATTTCCCCCCATTTTTCTTCACCCCATTCCCCCCCATTTCCCCCATTTATCTCCCCCCAATTTCCCCCATTTTTCATTTTCTCACCCATTTTTCTCACCCCATTTCCCCTCCATTTCCCCCCCAATTTCCCCCATTTTCCCCCATTTTTTCTCACCCCATTTTCCCAAATTTCCCCCATTTATCTCCCCCCATTTCCCCTCCATTTCCCCTCATTTCCTCATTTTCTCACTCCATTGCCCCCCAATTTCTCCTCCCATTCCCCCCCATTTCCCACATATTTCATTTTCCCCCCCAATTTCCCCCATTTTCCCCCATTTTTCTCCCCCCTTTCCCCCCAATTTTCCCCCATTTTCTCACCCCATTTCCCCCCCAATTTCCCCCATTTTTCCCCCATTTCCCCCCAATTTTTCACCCCCTTTCCCCCATTTTCCTCCCATTTTCTCCCCCCATTTCCCCCCAATTTCCCCCAATTTTCCCCCATTTTCCCTCACCTCATTCCCCCCCAATTTCCCCCATTTTCCCCCATTTTTCTTCCCCCTTTGCCCCCAATTTCCCCCATTTTCTCACCCCATTTCCCCCCCAATTTCCCCCAATTTCCCCCAATTTCCCCCATTTTTCCCCCATTTCCCCCCCAATTTCCCCCAATTTTCCCCCCATTTCCCCCATTTTTCCCCCCTTTCCCCCCAATTTCCCCCAATTTTTCACCCCATTTCCCCATTTTCCTCCCATTTTCTCACCCCATTTCCCCCCCAGTTTCCCCCAATTTCCCCCATTTTCCCCCCCAATTTTTCACCCCATTTCCCCATTTTCTCACCCCCTTTCCCCCCAATTTCCCCCATTTTCTCCCCCCATTTTCCCCCAATTTCCCCCATTTCCCCCATTTTCCTCCCCCATTTTTAATTTTTCCCCAATTTCCCCCAATTCCCCCCATTTTCCCCATTTCCCCCCATTTCCCCCCAATTTCCCCCATTTTTCCCCCATTTCTCCCCCATTTTCCCCCAATTTCCCCAATTTCCCCCATTTTCCTCCCCCATTTTTAATTTTCCCCCATTTTCCCCCATTTCCCCCATTTTCCTCCCCCATTTTTAATTTTCCCCAATTTCCGCAGCCCCAGCCCCGGCTCCGATCGCCGCCGCCGTGAGGAGGATTTTTACTACACTGACCTCCAGCCCCGCGACCCCCCGGGACTGTCCCCGCGTCCCCAAAACTGTCCCCAGACGTGTCCCCGACTGTCCCCGTGTCCCCACAAGTGTCCCCACAAGTGTCCCCGGCTGTCCCCGCGTCCCCACAAGTGTCCCCACAAGTGTCCCCGACTGTCCCCGTGTCCCCACAAGTGTCCCCACAAGTGTCCCCGGCTGTCCCCACGCCCCCAGCGGTGTCTCCAGCACTGTCCCCAGCTGTCCCCATGTCCCCAGCACTGTCCCCAGCACTGTCCCCAGCTGTCCCCATGTCCCCGGCGGTGTCCCCTGCTGTCCGCGTGTCCCCGGCGGTGTCCCCCGGTGCTGTCCCTGTGTCCCCAGCGCTGTCCCCAGCTGTCCCCACGCCCCCGGCGGTGTCCCCAGCGCTGTCCCCAGCTGTCCCCACGCCCCCGGCGGTGTCCCCAGCACTGTCCCCAGCTGTCCCCACGCCCCCAGCACTGTCCCCATCGCTGTCCCCAGCTGTCCCCGTGTCCCCAGCGCTGTCCCCAGCTGTCCCCACGCCCCCCGGCGGTGTCCCCAGCGGTGTCCCCAGCTGTCCCCACGCCCCCGGCGGTGTCCCCAGCGCTGTCCCCAGCTGTCCCCACGCCCCCAGCGCTGTCCCCAGCTGTCGCCGGTGTCCCCCGCGGTGTCCCCGAGGCCGTGCTGGGGCTGAGCCCGCCCGGCCCTGGCTCCTTGTGGCACATCCGCGCCGACCACGCCTACCAGGTGAGCACCCCTGGGTCTCATTTTGTGTTCTTTTTAATTATTTTTTAATCGGGTTTAGCCTTTTTGTCCCTTTTTCATCTTTTCCTGCCTTTTTTCCTCTTTTCCCATCCTTTTCCCATCCTTTTCCCATCTTTTTCTCTCCTTTTCCCTTGTTTTTCCCTCCTTTTCCCCACCCTTTTCCATCTTTTCCCATCTTTCTTGTCCTTTTTCTATATTTTTTTCCTCTTTTCCTCCCTTTTCTGTTGTTTTCCCATCCTTTTTCCCTCATTTTCCCTCATTTTTCCCTCATTTTCCCTCATTTTTCCCTCATTTTCCCCTCATTTTCCCCTCATTTTTCCCTCATTTTTCCCTCATTTTCCCCTCATTTTTCCCTCATTTTTCCCTCATTTTTCCTTCATTTTTCCCTCATTTTTCCCATCCTTTTTCCCTCATTTTCCCTCATTTTCCCCTCATTTTTCCCTCATTTTCCCCTCATTTTCCCCTCATTTTCCCCTCATTTTTCCCTCATTTTTCCCTCATTTTCCCCTCATTTTTCCCTCATTTTTCCCTCATTTTTCCTTCATTTTTCCCTCATTTTTCCCTCATTTTCCCCTCATTTTCCCCTCATTTTTCCCTCATTTTTCCCTCATTTTTCCCTCATTTTCCCCCTCATTTTTCCCTCATTTTCCCTCATTTTTCCCTCATTTTCCCCTCATTTTCCCCTCATTTTCCCCTCATTTTTCCCTCATTTTTCCCTCATTTTTCCCTCATTTTTCCCTCATTTTTCCCTCATTTTTCCCTCATTTTTTCCTCATTTTTTCCTCATTTTCCCCTCATTTTTCCCTCATTTTTCCCTCCTCTTTTCCTCCTTTTTTTCCCCCTCCTCGTTTCCCTTCTCATTTCTTTTCCCTCTTTTTTTTCTCTCCTCCTTTTCCCTCATTTTTCCTTTGGGATTCTTTTGGGATTCCTGTGGGAATTTGGGGAAATTCCTGCGGGAATTTGGGGGATTTCTGTGGGGATCGCCGTGGGAATGGGGGAAATTTGTTTGGAATTCAGGAGATTCCTTTGGGATTCCTGTGGGAATGGGAAAAATCCATGGGATTCCTGTGGGAATCGGGAATTCCTTTGGGATTCCTGTGGGATCCCTTTGAGAATTGGGGATTCCTTTGGGAATTGGGAAGAATTTTTTGGGATTCCTGCGGGAATGGGAAAATCCCGTGGAATTCCTTTGGGATTTCTGTGGGAATTGGGGAAAATCCCATGGGATTCCTGTGGGAATTGGGGAAATTCCTTTGGAATTGGGGAGATTCCTTTGGGATTCCTGTGGGAATTGGGGAAATTCCTTTGGAATTGGGAGATTCCTTTGGGATTCCAGTGGGAATTGGGGAAATTCCTTTGGAATTGGGGAGATTCCTTTGGGATTCCAGTGGGAATTGGGGAAATTCCTTTGGAATTGGGGAGATTCCTTTGGGATTCCTGGGGGAATTGGGGAAATTCCTTTGGAATTGGGGAGATTCCTTTGGGATTCCTGGGGGAATTGGGGAAATTCCTGCGGGAATTTGGGGGATTTCTGTGGGGATCGCCGTGGGAATGGGGGAAATTCCTGTGGGAATTTGGGGGAAATTTGTTTGGAATTCAGGAGATTCCTTTGGGATTCCTGTGGGAATGGGAAAAATCCATGGGATTCCTGTGGGAATCGGGGATTCCTTTGGGATTCCTGTGGGATCCCTTTGAGAATTGGGGATTCCTTTGGGAATTGGGAAGAATTTTTTGGGATTCCTGCGGGAATGGGAAAATCCCGTGGAATTCCTTTGGGATTTCTGTGGGAATTGGGGAAAATCCCATGGGATTCCTGTGGGAATTGGGGAAATTCCTTTGGGATCCCTGTGGGACTGGGGGAGATCCCTGTGGGATTCCAGTGGGAATTGGGGAAATTCCTTTGGAATTGGGGAGATTCCTTTGGGATTGGGGAGATTCCTTTGGGATTGGGGAGATTCCTTTGGGATTGGGGAGATTCCTTTGGAATTGGGGAGATTCCTTTGGGATTCCTGTGGGATTTCAGTGGGAATTGGGGATTCCTTTGGGATTCCTGTGGGACTGGGGGAGATCCCTGTGGGATTCTCATGGGAATTGGGGATCTCTGTGGGAATGGGAGATTCCTTTGGGATTC